>JAVQJS010036409.1:0-19256 GCA_036024795.1 Galaxias rostratus
TTTATGTCCATAACATCCATATTTCTGTAAAGCTGCTGTGACAAATTGTTTTTGTAAAAAGCGCTATATAAATAAAATTGAATTGAATTGAATTGTTCTATTGGATATCTGTTCTTTTCAATATGAGATGTCAAAGGGAATGTAAGCTGTCCCTAAATTGGACTTTATTCCTAACGCTGCAGGCTTTCTGCAGAGTATATCAATGGCGTCCTTGTGCTGACAAACCCTAAGGGGCCGGGCTTTTTTATTTTACCCATCCACCCATAGAATAGATTTACAGTAGTATTTAAAAGTGTTCGCGGGTGTGAAATACTGTAATGCAATCAAAATATTGGACCTATTCCGAGCACATTAAGACCCTCGCCAAATACCCTCTAAACTGGTTTCACTTCGATCTACATAGCAAGGTCCAATAGAAGGCACTATCGGTTAGCAGAAAGATATTCCTGGGAGCACGAGACAGGCTACAGTGGGAGAGCAAGCCTCCGCGTTTCATTATTAATCAATGGGCAGTTCAAGGCACGGCGGCTGATGAAAGCCCCCCGTCTGTCAGGCGAAATGAAGCGTATCATGGCGCTATTGTCATTATTGCTGTTGGTTTGGACTGATCTCCCTTTAATTAATAAGCGCACGGCTTCCCCTCTCCTTCTCTCCGCCACTCCCTTCTCATCGCGAGTTAAAGGTTGTCAATACGTCAATTAAACGTCGCTTCGCCGAGCCGTTTGATGTCTCCATCCCAGAGAAGCTCTTTGAAATCCGTGGGTTTGCTCCTATCATTTCTGCAGGGCTTTTTCTCCGGCGTGTTGATACTGTAATGCCGCTGGCTCTTATCTTCGCAGCTGTTCAAAACCAGATTGGAAGAAAAAAAACAAAACAAATCGAAGGTAGTTAGGGATGATGTCAGAAGTGACTGGAAAGAGGAATTGATTTATTTAATCCCCTGTAAGGACAGGAGTTAATGTTGCCGGAGCACAATCCCACCACTTCATGTGGTGTTCTTTTGGCGAACAAACACGTTCAAACACGAGGATTGATAGATTAGAGACAAATTGCACATCCTCCATTGTAAATCCACCGTATTTTGGAAGTGTTTTGCTATAGATTAATGAAGGCTAGCCAGAGTCCACTGGAGTGTGTGTCTTCTGTCACCACCCTCCGTTAACATCAGCTACTGGTGCTGGACCTGCAAGCCCTCATCACAGCCTGTCAACAGCAGGTGTAGAGACCTGCGCCTTCTGCATTCCAGCACTTTCACGATTGTATGCACGCACGTACGCCTGTCCCTCTTATAAACACAGGCATCAGCACACACACACACACACTCACACACACACACACACACACACACACACACACACGCACACACACCTCTCTCTACCATTTACAGTACTCTCTCCTAATTGCGCAAATCTAGAGATGCAAGAAACATTGGGGAATGTAGAACCCATCTTTAAATAACTTTAGAACGATATCAGTTTTTCAGGGGTCATGTTCACAGAAGAACTTTGCAGGGATATTTTCTGGTTCTAATGTGAAAAGGTTTTAACGATGGTCACGCTAAAGTCGGAATAGAAAGCCTTTGCAACCGGCCCATCATTTGCCACAGATGATTAATAGCTGCTACTTTGACAGCTATTAGCTACAATTAAAGTCTAAATTACGATCCTTAAAATCAGGTTTCAAGAAGCACTGTTCATTCATGGTTCAAATTTATGTTTCAGCTCGGTCCCATCGGTTGAATGACTTTGATTGTTTGTTGACTGCTTTCCTCACATAAATACATTAAGAGCATTTGTTGACTGAGATTTAGATTTTGGTTAATCAAGTTCCTTTTAATTATGTAGAATGCATAAAGAAGGCCATGTGTGCCATCATTTAAGTTTCTAACATAATGGCCAAATGCCACACTGAAGAAACCGTTTCTATGACTTGAACCAGATTATGGATCATATCACTAACTCCTCATTTGATTCAAACTATAAAGAAATATTCCAGCAGGTAAATTGGTTTTAATTTGCCAATGTAAATAATGAACATTCCCATATGGCATCAATTTAGACCGCCCCTGGGAATTGGCATCTCAAGGGAACTCGAGTGCAGGTGTGTATAGATGGGCTGTGTATTTATACAGATTTATACCGGGATGAATAATACATTACATAGTCACCCCTCTATGGAATGGTGGAATTAAGAATCTAAATGGTGTGTGCAACGATGGATTAAAAACAACACAACAGTCCCGGCACGAGTGTGTAGCAGACTTGATGAGACACACACACACTTAGACGAACAGAAACGCCGGACACCACAAAAGAGAACGGTCAGAAGGGAAATGGATGACTGGAGGACTCCTAAAGGTGTCCCTCTCCCGGTGCTGACAGGGTGGTAGGAGCAGAGGCGACACGAGGAACTGTTGGGGCCCCTCAGGCCTTTAGTTAAGTAAAGGGGACAGTAATTGGGACAGACTGCGTCTGGGCCCTGTGAAGGTAGTCAGCAGTGCTGTTAACAGCCCCACTAAAGATCAAATGCAGTGCGGACAGATCAAACAGCAAAGGTCTTCAAGGGGAAGCCACAGTCTAAATTAATTAGGGCCTCCGTTCTGTCCGGGCCGGTGGTTGAGACCAGACAGGTATGAGTGTAAGGCAGATGCTACACCTGGTCGCAGCCCAGAGCTCACTCCACAGTTTGTTAATTAAGCTGTAAAGGTTTAGATGAGTGAAGGCGTGTGTGCGCCTCTGTGTGTGTGCGTGTACACCTGCCACTACCCCTACAAGAACACACCTGTACGCAAAGGTAATCTCAAAGTACAAAGGTGGTCATCGTAGATTTGATTTATCAAAGCTTAACTCAGTAACATAGTCTGAATAGCCAAACAGCAAGGAATTGCTCTGCAACGTATGTTTTTAGTGGGCCGTTCCCACTGACATCATGCCTCATGGGTTCCCATGGATGATGTCATTGTTTCCTCTTTGTTTACTCGTCTCCTGCCTGAGAGATATCACACCCGGCTACCACGTGCTGCCAGACCCAATGAATGGACTGTGCAGTCCCGGAGCCAGGCACTCATTTAGCTTAACGTGTTTGGCCTGGTAAAACAACGATGACATCGTCCCTCATTCGGACCATTGTGAGAAGTATACAGAGGAGCCCTGGCCTTTGTCTCAGCATTCCATTCCCAAACAACCCCCCCACCCACTCACTGACTCAACATTCCGGGTGCTGTTCCTTTTGGGATTTTCAGAACTAATGTCACTACTGTAAGAATTCCTGTCTCTGTATCCTCACGTTGGTTCGCCTACCTCACCTCTTCTCTGAAGGAGAGGCAAGGCTTTTGCTGAATGTTTTCTGTGGCCACATGAGACGGCTAACTGTGTTTTTGCTGTCACTCGTGTACCGGCCCCCATATTTTATCCAAGGTCTATAAAGGTTCAAAGTCGAGTTCTAACTGGCATCACACCTTTGAGATACTCACTTGAAATCTTAAAAAATCTTTTTTCCAGCCGGGGCCAAGGTGATCCAGTTTCCCTCGATGTTTCGACTTAACCCTTGGCAGCTACCTAGGGGCAGAACATGCAGTGAGGATTCATTTTATCCATTTCATCATATGGCACTGACGATTTCTAATAAACCAAGGATTACAGAGTGGATTTCCCATTTTAATAAGTTCATCATCTTCCGTCAAAAGTCAGAACCAATAAAAGGTGTAGGTGGTGCCTGTGTGTGAAAGCTTCAGGCCTGGGAAGTTCTTTTCCACCCCGCTCCGATCCTTCTTTCCTGTAGGTCTCCTCCCCACCTTTCAACCTTACAAAATGGATGATCGCAAACACTTTGGTAAACAGTTAATTGATTTTCAACGAGAACACGATGGTCAACTTGCCAGGGCTTTGTGCGTTAGTGAGTGAATATGGATCGTGTAAAACAGTGAAAAGAGCCTCTCTAGAAAAATAACCCGCAGTGGTATTTCTTCATTGCTTTTTATGATTTCAACGGCTTTCTTTCATCGTAAATGGGAGAGATTACAGATTATTCTTCAACCCCCTCATCTTTACGGGTTTGGGAACGACGACACATGAGATGTATCTATACACACGGCTTCTACCAGGGGCTCGGAGGAGCAAAGACAGATTGGGACGCATAAATTAGATTATTCCTTAACAGGCAAGGGGCCCAATATGAGTTACGAAAAGTGACGAGATAGCGTGCATGTCACGTCGAGGAAGTGAGCTAATTAACAACTAATTAAGCGCTCAGCTGGCTAATCAGCGCAGGGGATCGTTAGGGAGAGAATAAAGCGTCAGGAAATGGGTGATTGGGATTTGGGAAAAAAGACTCTGCCTTAGCAGCTAGCGTCGTAGCTTGCACTGTCCTGGCTGGTGCTGGAGAGAGGGGTGATGAAGGAAAGGATCATCATCATAGCCACTTGAACAACTTGTAAAGCTGTAAGCATATCAAGAGAAAGCTGGCCAAAGAGATGGGAGATAATTTGATGGATTTTTTTTGCTGTCATAAAGGAGAAACAATGAAGACATCTCAGCTTGACACACTTTGGAAAGAAACATTTGCCTACTTGGAAATACTGTTTGCTGTGCATAAACATGTAAATATGTGTTGTGATTGTTAAAGTAGCTTGCACTCAAGGGAAGGGTGTTGCACTGCAGGGAGCGATGGCATTGGCTTGTCCTCTTCCTCCTGCTTTTCTTTCCTCTTTTCTTCCTGTCGCAGTTTAGCGTCTCTATTTCTCCATGCAAATGAAAGCCCAGCACATTGATTTGGTTTCCAGTTTCGTGTTACTATGGCAACAACACAAAAAAACTACAAAGCGCTTAAAGCGCAGCACTTTTATCCCAGCGTCCCTCTGATCAACACAGGAAATTAGCATACCGGGAAACGGGAGAAGGAGAGCGCACAGAGGAAAGCAATTGTGTGTTTGGAAGTCCATGCTGGCTGCCCGAACCAAAATGGTGGGTTTGTGGCTTTGTAATTAAGAAAAGGCAAAAGCAAGCCCAAAAAAATCATCATGCGTAGACCAGAAAAATAAAACGGCCCCGGAAGAAGGTTTAAGGGCATTGGCATTTCCATCTCAGTCATGGTTCTAGCTATAAGTGTCCAGCCCTCCCCCTCAAACACACATATATATAGTGTGCCCAAACACAAACACACACACACACACACACACACACACACACAACAAAATTTTTCTTTCATACTCAATGTTGACACACGTACACTGTGCAAGACAAAGCCATAACACAGATACACACACAGAACCGCACATCTCCTTCTATTTCAGAACCATGCTGTGTCTCAAGGTGCACAGGCTCTCTCTCTCGCACTGGCAACAGACCATTGTGTTGTGTAGTAGGGGGAAGGGGCAGAATGTGTATAATAAAAGGAAAGGAGTGTGGGTACGTGTGTGTGAGTGAGTGTGTGTGTGTGTGTGTGTGAGTGCGTGTGAGAGTGAGTGTGGAGTGTGAGAGAATAGAGGGTGGACACTATAGGGCCAGAGCACCAAAGGAGATTTGAAGGCCAACATCAAACAGTGGCTCAGCTCATTAATGCATGTGTGAGAGTGACCCAGGCGCCAACACGAAACAACAGAAACACATCAAAAAGCCCTTCAGAGGCTCACATCTTGACTGTCATTGTGCAGAGCCAGAGGACGCCCGGGTGAAATACACCCACGAGCCCCCCAGATTTGATTTGTTGTCTCGTTAATCATGTCTCACTGAGCCGCAGAAAAGGACAAAGGCTACCAATTGAGTTTTGAACACATGCTATTATTGGGCCGCGTTGGCGATGGGATCGACACGTAGTTTAGTGTAATGCACAGATTTCCTGTTGTTGGCGTGTGCGACCCAGTGCGAAGACCCAGAAGTCTTTGTGTGCTTTGGCCTTGTCAAAGAAGGAAAGATATATGGCAAATATCTTTTTGTTACCATTCAAATTGTAAGTTATTAGCGTGGTTTTCCAATTTTCCTAGCTAGAAAAGGTGGTTAGCTACAGATAAAAAGCGTGCGCTCCACACAGCCTCACTCACTGGATTTGTCTGGCCAACGGCTACCCAGCATGCAATTCTGAAATAAGAAGGCTCCTTTTTCATTTCTACACAGCATGACCTTTTTTGATTGGGTGAGATTTGTTGGCATGGAAATCAATACGACGCTGTGCATTTGATGCAGCCTAATCTCTTCTCTGCACTATCTGCAGGTCAAAGGAAGGGAGTGTGTGTGTCTGTGTGTACTGTATGTGTCGTAAATGGTGTGACTACCGAGCACTGACAGTTTCTCTCAGGGTGGGGAAATACCATCAAAACACGAGTTCCTCAACTTCCGCTTAAAGCCAAGCAAAACCAACATTGTCTGAACCACTTGGGTTATAGGCTGTGCTGGGCGGCGTTTCGGTCGCTCGTCAAAACCCAACTTATGGAGCAAAACCCATCTAGCTGTAGTCAGTCTGACAGGTGTCCCACCTCAGGGGTGCTATAGGTGAGAGATCAACAAGGAGACCTCATTGGTTTTGCATTAAACATAGTTTTTACACCCGCCATGGCCCTGTTCTATCATGGCGACTCAGCCCATTCTTAGAGACAGCCAAAGAACCCAGAAGGGAATTGAACTACACTGTAACTCAGCAGAGAGCAGCTCGGCCCCTGAGTGGATTCAAAAGTACCGGTAAGAAAAAAATCACAATCTTTATAGACGGATTCTTTGGGTACTTCCTTTTTCACCAACTTTCCCTTTGATGGCTTTGAAACCTACGTCTTTATGTGTATTACGATGTAAAATCCTTGTGGCCTCCTTATGTTTCAGAGGGGTTTCTAGTCTGTTTGGTGAATACTCAGGGATTTGCCTAAAACCCCATCTAAGGTTTTGTAAAGGTGATGTAAAGTCTTTCTGATGAGTTTTCATTGTGGCAATCCATATCAAATCAATTTTCAGAGGTTAAACCAATGCTTGTTACGGTTCCATGCCTTTGATTTGTAAAATTTGAGTTTATCAAATGTATGCAGCAGCATACTGTAAATAATGGGTGAACTTACCGCAAGATTCTATGAATTCTATGAAGGCTAACACAACACAATGATAATCATTGTCTAAGAAGTGGGACCTTTGAGGCTCCAGTATCAACCTACAAGCTCCTTTGGGCGCCCTCGACTCCATTGTGCATATCAATGGCCACAATAACCAGCTGTTCTTTGCTGTGCGCCTGCAAAGGCGCATCTGAAACCATTTAAATCAAAAGCAGTCACAGTTTCCACGGCGCATCCTAGACATTCCAGCATGGCCCCTTGCTCCATGCTGTGTAGCCTTGCTCAGCAGGGGGCACGGTATAAAGTGGGCACACAGCAACACAAATACACAGCCCACTGTGCTCTCCCCTCAGGAATCTGCAATAAAAGAGAGAGTGAGAGAGAAAGAGAGAGACGGAGGCAAGGAGAATAGCCTCCGAGTTTCCCTAGCCCCGTTTCTGGGGTTAAAACCTTTTCCTTGGCTCAGATAAGACCATCTCCTTTGAATGCTTTGTCTCCTGCCTCGATAGGGAGGTAGGAGAAGAAAGCGAGGAGAGGAGTAGTTGTGGGAGCTTTCTTACTGCTGCACCCCTGTGGTGGCTGCTCACACAAAAGGAGAGTGAGGGGGAGAACAATGGTCGATGCTAACCCACGCCGAGCGGTTTCTTCTGAGAGATAGGTGGACATGCTGCCGATAGGACACTGAGAAAGACAGGATTTTCTTACTCACAAAATAACGTGAAGAGCTGAAAAGATTTGATGAACGCCGCCATCCCTCCAAAATCTACTGCGTTGCCGACACCTCAGATTGTTTATTTCTGAGAGAGTTGCGGTAAACCTAATCAAGTGGTTGCTCCCCATTTGCTTACTTTTGATGGATGACAAAACAACAAGAGGGATAAACGATTCCACCTGGCCAGCCCATATAGCTATTATATTGTAGAACACCTATCATTGCCCAGTCTTCCCCTGCATGTCAGAGTCGAAAGCATTAAGGCGAGGGGATTTCAGAGAACTTTTGTCAATCCCCAATAAGAAGAAAGACTAACCTTAAACCGAACTAGATTATTCAAACGATCAGTGGTGCTTTGAGCTTCTTCTACAGTTTGGATGCCTCTCTCAAACGCATGGTAATAATGACAATGCCACTGCCAACGAGCCATCCTCCAACCACCCACAGGTCAACCTCTTTAACTTAGGGTCACGCTTTCCCAGCCACCTAACAACTGTATTTCCCACCCCTTCCACAGGCACAACCCGTCTGGCCAGGCTTGAGACACCAGGTTACCGTAGTTGTCAGCCCCCCCCTGGGGCAAGGACCTCGCTGCCTCGCCCGGTGGTCTGTGGCGGATCTTGTTTCACTGAACACAGGAGGCAGGAAGCGGCCGTGGGGATCGGCAGATGCTGCTGCAGCCCAGAAATGGGCCTCCTCCTAGGGTCGATCCACTGGTGGCATCTCCACTTGTTGACCTTCCAACCAGAGAGAGAATTTGAAGTTTCTGGAATTCTTGAAGGACAGTTTTCACAGGGATGTCGACTTTAAGACTAGTTTATCCACAGGGGATTTTTCAAATAGGCTTCCATCAGTCCAGCGCATTCGTAGAATACTCTAACTACACAAAGAGATACTACACCCCTATAAAGAAAAAAGCTAGGAGCGCATCTGTGAAAAATCAGGCTAAGTAATCTGTTGCGAAGGACTTGATGGCATCTGTGAAAAGAATCCCTGAATCCAATCACTTATTAACGTTTGTGGAGATCAGCATCGGTGGACAGCCTCTTTGTGTCTGGTAAATCATTTTTCGGCGAGGGGAGAGAGAGGGATCGAAACCTGCTGAATGCCAGAGTAAATAAATAAAGTAAATAAATGGAAGGATAATGCAGGGGTGTGCATAATCAGGGAATTTAGAGTCGGCCTCGCTCGCCTGGTCTTCTGACTACAAAACCAGGCATCCCCCCCCCCCGCCCCTCCAACCCCCACCCCCTGCTCTACAGCCAGCCATAATCTGTTCCAGTACACTTGCCATGAAATGAGCGATGCAGGGCTCGTAATGCGCTGGACAGGCAAAGCCTAACAGATAACATAAGCCCCATCGCCGCCCTCTCCCTTTTCCTGCCTGCCTCTCCCTCCCCACCAACAGCCAACGTCCCCTTGCATTCTTAAATCAAGGACTGTCAGTTGTAAGTGAAAGTGTGTTCATTACGTGGTGTACTGTTTTCTCGCTTCTTCTTCTATACGTGATGTCTGTGGCACGGCCGTCTGGCAGTTTCTCGTCGGTGCCATGCATTTGTCTGGGCCCTCTTGACCTTCGCAGTCAATAGCGAAGATAATACATGCTTTTTTTGTTCTATTCTCACGTTTGTTATTGTTTTTTTCCTGGTTATCAATTCTCTAATGTATGCATGTATATCTCCACATCAGCCTTGGAGCAAAGGCTCAGAGCTGACAGTAGGCCTGCTTCTTTGTAGTCTCACAGGGTGGAAGAAAAGAAGCCTGCTTTTATGACGATGAATATATAATTTTTGGCTCTGTCTCACGCTCGTTCCACCTCAGTTTTTTTTTATTCTCCCCCCACCTTTCTATCCTCTGTCTCTCCCTCTGTTTCTTTGATCTGGCTTTGGTTTACATGGCATTCCATCTGGATGAGTTCACCCTGAATGGGTCTTCATCCCTTGCTCTACACGCTAAAAGAGAGGCAATTCTACGAAATTCCATATGTTCCTAAGCTTCATTTTCCACTTCTCTTTTCTTACTCCTCACACGGTATGGTGAATCTTATAGAACTCTATCCAATGCAGAAAGGTTGGCCCGCCTAAAGTCCATCTGTTGATGATACCGAAAACATAGGTATGGTTGTTTACCACATGGAAAGATGTTAGACTCAACTCAACAAAGTTGTGTTGTTTGCTTCTAAAACATACACAGAACTGGCTAGCAAGCTTGATATCATTAACATCATTTCATACTTTATGAAAACACAATGCTTTCTTTCTATGTTACCATGAATTATCTGTAATAAAATACCTATATTGGAACAAATACAAAGATATCTGGGATGCTCTAAAGTTCTAAGGTAAATTATTTAATGTCAATTAGTGAATACATAAACCCACAATAACTGCTGCCAAAATAAAACTAGTTCCCGAAACTTAACAAGAGGGTCATAGTTATTTCTGACGAAACTGCGCAATGGTTCTTTGTTGTTAAAATCTTTTAAACTTTCCGTTCTATACCAGCGTGTTTGAAGATGTCCTCCCAGCCTGGGGCAGCGCGACAGTTACAGTCCACTCTTCTCAGATAACATAAATCGCTTGAAACCCTCAAATAAACATCAGTGCCATGCTGGTGGGGCCTATCCAGAGGTCTTGTCAAGAAGGCAAACAGAAAACAACAACCCCCCCCCCTCCTCCCACGATCGATCGACTCCCGGGCCTTTTCTTCCAAAGCGCCTTGTGGTTCAGAGGTTTGGAAAATCCGCCACGAGGCAGGGCCCTCCCATCTCGTCTGAACCAAAGAACGTCGAGCCGGCTCCCACTGCCATGTTACTGGCTGGCGGGAAGGCCAGCGCGCCGAGGATGACAGGGTGTCCTGAGGTCCTCCGAGGACCTCTCTAATTTAGGCATTTACTCCTGCCACTTCCCTTGACCAGAAACCATTTTAAGTCGGTGGCCACATGGGAGTTGGCAATCCCCTTTTTCTCCTTGCATTTGTATGTTATTTCATGACTTCTGAGAGATTTTATTGCATTTTTCTTACATTGAATCATCCACATAATGCACACATAGTAACACATATACGTCATAGCTGTGGCCATCACTGGCAAATGCACAAATTAGAAAATTGTCCATTTGATGACCCCCACCCAACACACACAGACACTTATAAGTCAGGCCATTCCAATTTGTACAGGCCCAAGAAATATACACACACACGCATATACACATACACATATCAATAACTAGCATGCGGTTACAATCACATCCTTCAATGTGTTTTGCGAGCTTTTCTCTAGTGGGCATGAAACAGTTTGTTTTTGCCATTGCAAGCTATTGCTGACACATACAGAGAGAGAGTGAGTGTGCCAGACCACCCACCTGCTCCAGGTTCTCCTGTCTCTGCAACAGAACCCTGGTTGGGATAGGGAGGGCAAATTTGAAACCAGTAGGCAGATTGACACAGTTTCGGTCAAGTTACTTACTGTGCATCATGTTGGAGTACTATGACACGCTTTGCCAATCGGAAAACCCAAAAAGCTCAGTAAAAATATTCACCGAATAACCTTTCACACATGCACCCCATTGCCATTGCTAGGGTAAAGAAAATGTAGTCTTTGAAACTCTTTATAGTATATTTTTTGTAAAGTTTAAACACATTTCAGATGCATGACAGCCTGCTTTCCTTCCCCATTGTAACTTATATTAGCCAGTGCTAGACCTCTTCACCATAAGCAGTACAAGACGATATGGTCTAGAGACCTCTACCTGTGTACAAAGTAAAGTAATCTGGCGGTCAGCTGTGGCAGTGTAACTCTCTCACAGCTCACAGGCATGAGATTCAGCTCTATGATTATATCTAACTAACGTATTCGAGGCAGGAAGCCATGTCGGAGGGGACTTAGCGAACGCGTGCGTGTCCTGGTCACTGCATCTTGTCCCAGGACGTGGTTCTGTGGTACCCACAACATCAGGTGGTAGCCCAGTTCCCAGCCGGGTTATCTCCATGCTCTCCAGTGTCTTTAGCCCCTACCGGTTGGCTTTCAAGGCTAACCACCCCCATGAGAAAGCACACACATTAGTTTTGGTGGCGGTCTTACTTTTTTGTATAATCCATTTTTCTCTGTTTCTCCTTCTCTTTTCTCTGTCTGTTTCTCTTCTTCTTCCTTGTGTTGCACTTATTCAGAGATCCAACGAGGGGCCTTTTCTGCTGGACTTTGCCCTGAAGGCCTCCGTCTTGCGAGGCATATTAATAATTACAGAGTAGACAGCATCGGGGGAAACAATTTTCAGAATCTTTGATGTCAGACATGAGAGAGACCGAAATGGCAAGAAAACACTCTCTGATGAGGAAAGATTCCTGAAAGTTTGTCTTTGTGTCTACCTCCTTCTGTCTCTTCAGTGCGTCCTGTTATGTCCTGGCTTTGGCCCCGGGGGCACGAGAGGCCTATTGGAGTGTGGTGTGGCAGCTTTGTTTTTATGACAAACGTCGAAACGACGGAATAGGAAGAACGAGTCATATTTCTCGTTCCACGAGTTTCGTTAAGTAAGAATAGATGCACAGGGGAGCACAGACAAACTTCATGAGACGTCAGCCACCCCAGTCCCCCCCCCGCCCCCGAATGTTGTTGTGTGCGATCAGGATAAAAAGTAACTAAGGCCAAATATAGGACAGGACAGCCCATGCTGTGGCCCTGAGTTTTGATTATGTGCTGTAATTGAAAGGTTGAGGGTGCTCTTTCCTGTGCCTCAGTATGGAACCATAACTTGACAGACATGCATCCTCAAAACGACAACTTATCACGGCGGAGGTTGTGCAAAATTTTTAAAATGTGGAATACAAGAATCTCGGCAAAGTTCTTTGGACCCCCGCAAGATATTTGGAGAAATATTTTGGGTTCTTCTGTCAATGGGACATAAATCGTCCACAGTTAAGTGGCTGGTCCACTGACTGACAAACAAAGTCACAACAAACAAAGACTCATCTCAAAGTATGTCGGACTTACTACAGACATGTATAGCTTCTTTCACACAATCGATTCCCCTTCCGCAAACGTGTCGAGCGCAGATCCCGTGGCTGGGGAGGGAAAAGACAGCCAAAACATCACTAACAGGACACCTGCTTTGTAGCCATGGGTTCTCAACGGCAGCCATTCTGGAGATGCGACGGTGCGCTTGACTGGTGCCACTCCGACAGAGGACTCTGTTCCTGCCGCAAAGGCGCTCGGCAGTGTCACACATCCCCCGTTTGGAATACTGACGTCAGGAGCCGAGGCGTCGGAGACCAACAACACCGAAGAGAAACCCCAACGATGACAGGAAGCCGCGCTCGACTGAGGCTCGTATTCAAAAACCCTGACAGTGGTGGTGGAGGTTTTGACGGGTTTGATGTTTCTGCTGTTTACCTACTGCCTTCTGTTTGGGTGAAAAGAAACACTCTTCTTCTGCTGCTTTAACGCGGGCCTCTTCGAATGTCATTTGTCACCAATATCTCCATGCAGACAAAGGAAGGGCGGGGGCAAATGGATGATCGATGCTTCATAGATCGTTATTTAAATGTGAAGATATTGAATGTATACTGGAATTATGCATGAAAAAAGGTATAGGGGAAACTGTGAAGTTGACACTACAACTTGTTTTGTTAATGGAGGGGTTGACATGTGTGAATCCATTTGACAGGAAGTAGTTCCGTTTATGAGGCTCCCTAATGGAAGGGTGGCAGCTGCCTACTCAGCAGGTAGGTCCAGCAGTGAAGCCACATGGAGCAGGTGTGGGGCTAGCCTGTTGTGAGGGGGGTGGGGGACATTTAACGACAGGTGAAAGAAGGAAGCTTGACCCCTTACTGTGACTGTCTGTAGAGAGCGATTTAGAAAGGTCCGTTTATGACTTCTTCTCTCTTTTTTTTTAACCTCTCAGTACCATTATCATGTTGATTTGTTCAGGGGAGGGTTTCCATTAATTTAAATGACATCCACTTACAAATGACAATACTGTGACTGTCATGATATCGTTAGCAGCCCTCATACTCTGTGCACAGAGCAATGCCTGTGCATTTTAAGACTAAGATAGTTCATATAGGACGTATACCTTGGGAGGACGAGAGATTTGACATATCAAAAAGTTATATTCCTTTTGTTGGTGTTATCGTAAATAAGAGGACTTGCTCAATTCCCTCGCTGTGTTAGGTTTGAAAGCAAACTCTGGTGAAATGTGTCAGATGTTTTGTTTACTGAAATCACCTCAGACTTCTTCCACGATCAAACTGAGCGCTGCAAATTGACTGGAAGTTAGCTTTTACCAGTGAAGATACAGACAGTGATCTCAGACTTCTCATCCTTGTGCCAAAATTCCTGCTTTCCCTGTCATGACTGACTAAGATGTACAGGGATCCCCTTTGGGACCTTCCCCCAAGGAGGGGGTTGACACTTCCTGGATGATGCCACCAGATAAGTTTACAGACGAGAGGCCTTAGATTGACAAAACTCCAGAGCTTCAACCTCACATGTAATTCATTTAAAGCCACCTGTCCATCTTACCAAAGCCAAGCGTAAAGAACAGAAAGAAGACTTTTGGCGCTCGGGAAACATGAGGGGAAAAAGAGGAACAACAACTGTAACAAACAATAGGAACAGCTGTGTTCAATTTCCTCTGGCATGTTGTTTGCATCATGAGGTCTTCTCTGATGCACTGTGAGCGGTGGGAGCGGAACGGCCAGTAACTCACGACAGTCTTTCTCTCGATCTTATTTTGCTAGATTTAACTAGGGCTACATGTGGGAATGCTGGTTCTCACCCCACACCTTTTCCCTATAGGTAATTTGGCATTGACAAACGAAACAGTCAGCCACTAACTCTCCCTTGTCCCCTGTGGCCAGAAGAGTAAAATGCAAATATTTAAAAACCCTAAGCATGAGATCACCCAACACAAAGCTATCTATTGTACATGGATCTAAATGGGTGACTCTTCGCTCAGAACACACAGATTTTGTGAGGGGTAACTGAGACTGACCAAAACATTTGAGGAAAGATTTGGCTGGCCCAAATCAGGTTATTGCCGGATTGGCCAAATTTTGAGTCTTCTATCGACGGTACAGGCCTTTTCCTATTAAGCCAGCGCTATCTGTGTAGCACCGATTGGCTAAAATGTTGAGGTTTTATCCCACTCATAGATTTGATAACAGTATCTTCAATAGTTAAACAATCAAGTACCTGAGACCACTTGATGGCATCCTTCTTGCAGACAAAAATAGTTGCACATTCCACAAAGTCTATAATTTAGCTCCTTAATTGTAGCGCTTATGCTGAACAAACACTATAGCAATTATTATAAAAGAGAAAAAACAAGGATGACTGAAGTCCAAAAGTCTCTTAATAAACTTCTGGCCATGTCCTCGGCTCCATGTCTGTAAGTTTATAAATCACCATAATAATATGTAGAGAGCACATTTTCTATCTTCATGCGCCTTTAAAATGATAGGTTCCATCTGGGACTGTTTGGGATCGTTTTGTACAGCCGGATGAAATTGCTAACATCCCCAAGTACGCCTGAGTAATTATTTCAAAAGTATCCTGCTTTGAATGAAGTTGGGTTTTGAAAGGAACACCACATGCTTGTAAACAACAACAACAACAGGCCCTTCTTATGGCACTGCTTTTTTCTATTAAAAGTCCTTTTTTCATATCAAACCCAGATTCTCCAGCAGACATCACAGATTGATCCACAGCCGCAGTTTGAGAACAATTGTTTTTTGATTGGTCAGTCGAGCTGCACTAACACTAATCGCCTAACCATAAGATGCAAAGCTGCTAGGAGACAGCGAGATGAAAAGATGGTGCATGTCCCTCGTTAGGCTATGTCCTTATTAGGAGTCTCCTTGACGTTCCCCACGCTAGCGCGTCCTCGTCGGAGAGTCTTTCCACGTCGCCCCTCTCTCTTCTTCCCTCTACACATGCCCTTTGAACTTCCCTCCGTTGCCCGTCTCACATCAAAGCTGTGGAACAGGCTTCCTCTTTTCTCCTCTCAAGGTGAAGAGCTCAGACTGTGGGCATGTGTGTGTATTTGTGTGTGTCTCTCTGTGTGTGTAGAGCACCATTCTACAGCATCTCATTTATGTACTATTAATATGTTCCCAAAAAGATTTGATATGAACATTAATGTATATATACCGAATATCAAGTGAGGATAAGTAAATTGTTTCTGTCATATCTTTCAACATCATGACTGTGCCTTCAACCGTCCTATGTGAGGGAAATTAAATATTAAATGGTAGAAGACCACATGTATTTAGTATAGCCTTTCAAAAGTTTGTCTTTATTAAAGTATTGCACATTTATAGGCCAACCCAAGGATTAAATTAACATCGCAGTACAATTCACGAGGAAACTATGTGACAAACACCATGTCACTGCAGAAGAAATAGGTCAAACACTAAAAAAATAAAAACGCGGACGGATGAATTACACATTCTCTTTCAAGGTCTTTGTAGTTGGAGGAAGAGGATGCTGATGCAGAGAGATCAAACCCCTTTGCGACAGGAACAAACCCAACGATCCTCTTGGCAACAGGGCGAGCTGAAGCAAACCGAAGACTTGCTCAACAGGTTTGTGTTGTTTCCACTTAACAGATTTTAACTTCACAGATTGTAATTTAAACATTGAAAGCTGCTCTAGTCTGCCACTTTCTAAGCGTAAAAGCCCAATGAATAAATGTAAAACCTTGAATGTGGATTTTTTTATGACATAAACTATTGTCTAAAAAAAAAGTAAATGAAAAAAAAGAGCCCTGTCCTGTTCTCAAGCGGTGGAATAATCAATGCAGTTAACTTGTCAAATTTGGTATAGTCAGTTTGTTCTGCAAGATCTTTCAGAGATAAACAAATTACAAATTGCTCAAGCATTCATTTAACAATTTCTTATTTACAATATTTATAATGATGATATTGCACTTTTTGTCTTTTTATTTTTTTTAAATATGAAATCAATTAGTTTTTTACTACTTTAGAACAAATCTTATTCATTTTTTCACATCTTTAGTAATTTGTTAATCTGCGTCTTTTTTTTAATCTGATGACATTGATCCCAGAATCTTGATTTCTGATTGTAGCTAATTTACACATTTTCTATCAGGTAGATTAATTTATAAGAAATCTGCAAATGCCGATCTATTGTGTGGCCATCTTTGAAGGCCCAATCCTTTTAATCAAAATCCTGTCTGGAGTATTTACTCAATGTCTGAAACGGTAGGAAACATATCCATTCTTGTAACTAACTTAATTGAATAGAAACCATTAGGGAATATAGGTAGTACACTGCAGGTCAACGTTGTCCTGGTAACAGCGGACTACCTGTTGATTGGTTTGGCTCTTGGCATGCATTTCAAGCAGCATATCCCTGCAATCAAATTCAGTAATCCAGATGGATTCTATTAAAAGGTGAGGCCTGTCACAGCATACTGACAGAGCCAT
Organism: Galaxias rostratus; assembly: GCA_036024795.1. Lineage (NCBI taxonomy): Eukaryota > Metazoa > Chordata > Actinopteri > Galaxiiformes > Galaxiidae > Galaxias > Galaxias rostratus. The sequence continues at coordinate 17,187 of JAVQJS010036409.1, forward strand.
TGATATCAATACAATCCCATTGAAATAAACATAAGGAAGTCCAATAATTTTTAGACTTTAATAGGAGAAGGTCTCTTTGGTTTTAAAAAAAAAGTAAAACGGCAAAACCCAATCTAAAATTCGGTTAAAATGTCAAACCTGTGGCAGCTTTCTATATTTGAAGTAATAGGTGTGTCAAAGTCTTGATTGAATTCCAGCTCAAGTCAAGAGATTCATCCTATTCAAGTGATATCAACCCGGTCATATACCTCTTCCTCATGCTGGGAAAAGGGTCCCATGATTTATGCAATTTTTTGACAATAATTCTACCGCATTACCATTTTTAAATCTTGTAGAATTTTGGTTGCGTCTCATGACTGAACCCCCATGACCACACATTCCACTGCTTTCTAAGTTCTCAGTACCAAGTAACAAAGTCCAACGATGGCCAAGCCTCTATATCTCCTCCCTGCATCATCATGCCCCAGTCTTGTTTAGTCCCACCTCATGCATACTGGAATCCCCCTATGTGAGCTTGTCCATTTCTTTCCCATCTCAAGCCCAGTTCAAGCCCCACCAGAGGACAGTGTCGACTTCAGCCACATCTGGCTCCTTTTAGCTCCCATGTCAAAGTGTCCACATGTAAATGCTTTGTCAAATGGCATACTGTCACCGCCTCTTATGCTGAGGCAAAACAGAGCTGAGCCCGAGACATTCCAGTGAGTCTGAGCCGCCTCTCCCTTCTTGCAACACGAGGAAATGAGTTTGTGTCAGGACTATTTTGGAGTTGCTTTGAAGTCTTATTTTACCCCGTCTTGCCTCGAGGGGGACAGCACAGAAAGCAAAAAGGGGGGAGAAGTGCTGAGAACGGCCCCGTAACCCAAAAGGCAGTGCGTCTGATCTCCTGCACGGGTGGCCAAACATGGACGGGTAGGGCTGAGACAAACTCGGATCAGACGCCAACGTGTAGTGCATCCAGTTATTTGTGTTTCCAGTAGAAGACTCTGTGGTTTGATCATCAGGTCTTTGTTGGCTGGCGATGCTAGTGTGCCTGAGTCCTTGACATGTGCATGCATAAACATGGATGGAGCACATGTTAAAGTTTCCTGAGGGGTGCACCTCACAAGTCTATTATTCATACGATGTTTGCATTCAAACCTCGTAAAGAATATGTGGGCATTGCATTACAGCAGGTTGTCTATGAAACGTGGATAACATGTGAAACTATGTTCGTTTCAACATTGTAATATGTGAGATGAGAAAAAAGAATGCATGATTGTTTTATGCTAATGTACAAATAATGGTGACGTACACCAGCACAAAGTAGACACAATACAATGGGTATGGTTGGCTCATTCAGAATATAGACATCACTATTATATTGGACAAAATGATAGATCAATGACCAACAGACGCTAGCCTAAATCAATATATGTTGAGGGCTGCAGGGGTATTGCTTTGCCTTAGTCCTTGGTGTGTTTGGAGGAGGAGAAGAGGAAGGCAGTGCTTTTCTTCCTCAGGCTGTCTCAAGTCCTAAAATGGATTTCACCCACAACCCCCTTTGTGTTTTGACTGCATATCAACCTAACAATGTCTGTTAAGAAATAATATTTTCCCCCTCACTGCCTTGAAGTCAATATAGGTTAGTTGCTTAGCACTTTATGTGTGTTCAGATATATGTGCAGGATTTCACACCTTTATAACAAAATACAATACAGTTTGACTGGTAATCAGAAAACAACCAGTGATTTTCCAAACTCAGGAACATGAAAGTTCCCATAGAGCTATGAGTTTGATAATCTCTGACAAAGAATGTAGGAGCAATTCATTTGCTTGAACTTCTTTTTTTACCTTAGTGTGGTCAAATACCCTTTCATGTACTTTCAGAGAAGCTTCAAAAAAGCTACTCTTTTTTTCTAGCAGCATATGGCTAACACCTTGACATTGACTTGACACTCTAAGGTCACCAAGAAAGACTACTTCTCAGACCTTCAAGAAAATAAACAGAAACACACACACACACACACACACACACACACACACACACACACACACACACACACACACACACACACACACACACACACACAC
>JAVQJS010036451.1:0-11020 GCA_036024795.1 Galaxias rostratus
ACACCAACTCCCTTATTTGGCCAACAATTTCTCCTGACATTTGGTACTAGAGAAGTAATCAGGTGAATGTAATTTTTTTGCCTGATAGTTGGATTGTGGTATGTGGTATAAAGATTGGACTGTACTTGAGGCATCTACTTAAGCACATGAATTTTAATTATGTTATGCCAAGGCTTAACATAATACCAATTTAAAAAGGAAATTTTTTATAGAACCTCATGACCTAATTTCTCTTAGAGATGAATGAACATTTACTCCAGACTGATTCATCTGGATTGGTTCATTTATACGTAAGAACAATTCAAATATAACACAAGCTGCAAATACACCCAAATTGATAAAATTGAAATTATTTTTGAAATATTTATTTCCCTCTACAATACATGACCATTACTAGAAAAAATATTTGCCTTCCAACGGTACGGTTGTCAAATATATATTTTGCCTACAGCAACGTTACTTTAAGGTGTGTACCCCAGGAGAGAGATCAATGTAAAAGGAGGCTAAGTGTAAGTGTACGGTAAACAGCAAAGAAACTGCTGAGCCAAGCAACGGCTACCACCTAGAGACCTTCCTGTGTGCTGCTTTGAGGCTCCCCGGTAATCTGAGCTCCAGGACTTATAAACTGGGAAATCCTCCCGTCTCTGTGTTCATGGGGCTGACTCACTCCAACATCCCCCCCCCCCACACACACACACACACAGAGGAAGACAGGCTCTCCCCGTCTCTCTGTTTCCCTGAAAACAGGGAGAAGCACACATGCATTCACACACACACGCACACACACACACACACACACACACACACACACACACACACACACACACACACACACACACACACAACCCCCCTCCACAGGCCAAACAGCTGGTGCTGATTAGGTGCCAACATGGACTTTTCTCTCCAGATGTTCCCTCATCAGAAGTCTAGGTTGATTTGCTGGGTTAGACACCCACAGACTCACACACAGAGTGTGGCACTTACATGGCACGCATGTTGTTCTCAGGCAGCAGGGGGATCTCCAGAACCTTGGTGCTGGACTGGACGGCCTCGTGGCTGGGCGTGGACACTGTCTTCCCAGTGATGCGGTGGACCTGGTAGAAGGCGTGCGGCCGCAGGAGACGGTCGTCCGCCGTGCCAATGAAGAGCTGCAAGGTCAGGGGCTCGCTCTCCATGTAGCCATGGAGCTGGTGGGTCAAGGAGGAGACGTGATCACGGATCCTCTTAAATAAATACAGGCAATCCGGTGGGGAGTTAACATTCGGACATAGTTCACATTTAGGCCTGAGCTAAAACCCCTTCATAATTTACAGCCAAGGACACACACACACACACACACACACACACTTTCTCCATTAATGTCAGCACAGATCAGTGATGATGGATGGCCAAACCACCCCCTTTCTGCAGTGACTGACTCTGGGGCTTTGCTGCCAAAGAGCTATAAAACCACCAGAACAAACGGCTCCAGCGATGACCACCTAGGTCATCTGCCATGTGACTGAGACAGTGTTACAGCAAAAGGAACAGTCCTGGTAAACTCTAAGCCTAGGCGAATCCAGGTCACATATACTTCTAGCTGTCAGTAGAAAGAGCTGCAGTCTGATGTGCTTGCAGCGCTTTCGGACCTTCTGGCCCGTCGGGGGGCTCCCTGGCTCTCTTTTAGGTGTTGCTGACATGAGGTTTCTTGCCAGCACAAGCTCAGCCACCCACTGAGACTGCCCGCCTAACTGAAACCCAGGAGCAGCAGCTACCAATGACAGCTTGCAGTGTCTGGAGCTACACGTCTTATCCACACAGAGTGACAGTTGAGAAAGGATAGGGGGCCAGTGTAGCATTTCATATAGGGAAAAGATATTGAAACACACGACAAACACATGATGAACCCATGAAAGCAAATATCCAACAGAAAGCAAATATAAATACCTTTCCCACACAAATGGTGAAGCGGTCCCCAAATAAACAAGGGGCTCGGAACGAACAAGGTAAAAAAGAACACGGTTTGGAGCAGGCGAGCAAAACATGTGACTTGGAGGAGGCTCCCTTTGAGGCTTGAGAGCCTGCACCGGGGGCTGTATATTTGTGCAAGGAAATGGGTTGCTGCCTAGCAATGGTGTTTATGTAGGCTGTGGTGGGGAGTACTGGACGGAGTGAGAGGTAGTCGGCCTTACTCAACACTGGCCGTGCGCTCTCCCCTCCTATTATCACCCACTAGAGGAATGCCAAGACTCCGGCTGCGCCAGACACCAGCGTGTAAGAGTGGGGGTGGAGGGCAACAGGGGCACCCTGTCCAGTTCTCCCAAAGACTTTCCTGGCTTGAAGGGATGAGCACTGCGTACTGAAACGCTGCAAGAGAAACTCAGTCGTTGTTGTGAAAAGGAAAGGATTGCCCTTTGTGTATTTGGAACGTACTGGTTAGCGTGATTTATATTTAAAATAAGCATGTGAGGATGGCGCTCTTACAGGAGTTAATCGCTTGAAAATACAGATCAAATAACCGAATAGCTTATGAGCGCAGGCCATCTAATGGGTGTGCTTCAGTTTCCCCTTCCCTCTGGCAGATGCCTGGATTTTGTGTGGTCGAGCCAGGCAGGCAGGCCGACGGAAACCACCATGGCATTGAAAGGGAACAGAAAACACCAGACTTAACTGTGCTAGCCCGGGAGCCACGCCACCAAACAGCTTCCAGAATAAACTCTGGCCTTGACTCATTAAAGCAGAGCCGGCGTGGTCGTGGACCGCCAGAGTCCACAGCGCCGTGTGCCATGTAATCAGGAAGTCCCAGAGCGGCCATGTCCCTGGGGCTACCCTCTAACATCTCTACTGGACCCTGCCAGACACGTTTGCATGCGCGCGTGTGTTTGGTTTTGTTCCCTGCCGCCTCCGCAGGATGCCGCTCCGGATGATGTCATACGCCACACATGGGAACATTCCTGGACAAAGAGAGGTCTGTGCCTTGGACGGAGAAGGAGAGGGAGGGTTTCGCAGTTTCAGTAAAGAACACAGTCTTTATGTTCTATGAGGCGCACCCCCAGACCCTAGTCGTTAAATCATTAGCACTTCATCACAGCGAGAGAAACACGCTACCTGTAAGTGATGGGTGTTTTTGTACACAGGTTTAAGTTCTCTAGTTGGAATGCCTCTTTGGAGTACAATATCAGCCCACAATCGCAGAAAGAAATGATGGGGCAGAGGGAGGTGAGAAGAGTATGTTCAACAAGTCGGAACTTCACTGACAAGTTACTGACAACCGACGACCCATTCTTTCGATTCCCTGAGCCCACTAAAGACTTCCAGACGGCTGTTCACTGTGGGGCTGAGGCCTGTTTTGTGGTGGTATAGACGGAGGAGCAGGCTTTGAAACCATAGAAAAGCAGATTGTTAAATATTTTCTCCTTAGTTTTCCACCACCAAATTGACTGCGGCAAAAGCTGATGACTAAGCTCCATTGGCCACAGCACTGCTTTGCAACCGTCTGGATAACGTAATGGAAAAGTTTGTGTCAGCCCCCAACACCCCCCCCCCACCCCCACCCCCCTTGTCTGGACAGGAACTGAGTGGACCATCTAAGCGCATGCCTATTGCATTTCACTCCGAGCCCATGACGTCTAAGCTCAGCCTGGTCATAATTACAAAAACATACAACATTCGCGCAACGGCACAAAAATAGGCCGGAGAAAGTAGTAACGTGAGAAGCGATGGGTCTGAAAGCATTAGGTCCAGACAGAGGCTAATTGGCAAGCTGCAGGACGATGTCTGCTGGAGGGTGTAAAGTGGTTTCCCAGACCTGCACTATGGGGTGTCCTCCGCCCAGGGCCTTGACGGCTCCTCGGCTTCCCTCCGTCTCGTAGTGGGCCCGGTGGTGTGATTTGGGCTGCACCTCCATCTCCAGGCTGTAGGGGCCGGAGCTGGAGGGCAGTGCCCAATCTAGAGCCGGCAGTGAGGAGCTTCGGGGTAAAGGGAACACACAATAACTAAACAATGAAACTTTTTCAAATGTGCTTAAACACTTTCTTTACCAGAAAGTCAAACTTTCAGGAGAATATTATGCAAGTACTGGGTGGGCTGCTGTAAGTCTCAATACCTACATTCAATATGACCCTCTGTCAGAAAACCAACAGATTTATATAAGGGCTCTTTTGACAGTACCTGATATATTGCTTGGGCTTGGACCAGGGGTACGGGTGCTGAGGCACATCTAGAAATCCCCCACAGTAGCTCTCCTTCTTGAAAGGCAGTGTGGCTGAGGAATAGTCCTCCGGACAGATCTCCTCAGAGCGTGGCTCCTCTCCTCTAGGCTCCAACTTAAGGCAGACCATGTTCGGGTCCTGGCTCGTCTTGCGGGCCTTCATCGGGACGCCCTCGCCCAGCTCCACCACCCCGTCTGTAGTCAGGGCATTGATGGCGGCCACAATGGCCGAGTTGGTGTACTGGTTGGTGTTGTTGGACAGCCAGATCTCCTCTGTGACGCTGAGGCGCGGCGAGGCTTGAGGCGAGGGGCCCGGCGAGTGGCTAGGAGAGCAGGGGAAGGGCCTCTGGGAGGGGTCGCCGTTAAAGCTGTACTTCCTCTTGCCGCCGCAAGGCGAGCTGGGCCGGGAGCCCCCCCGCTGGCCCAACGAGGTGTCGTCGGTGACGCTGGCGCGAGGTGAGGCGGAAGGCGAGTGGCGGGGGGAGCTTCTGTGGGCGCAGGCCTCACCCGGCAAGGCCAAGGAGGAGGAGCCCTTGGGGGAGACGCAGGGGGACTGCCAGGGCGAGTTCTGGGGGGAGTTGTCGTAGTTGTAGGAGTAACCCGACTCATAGGACGAGGCCTCAGAGTGGCAGCTCCGGGACGACATGCTGCTGGCCGGGCTGAGGCAGCTGGGGTCGCGGTAGCCGTCCGGATTGGGAAGGGTCAGCGTCACGATGGAGTTGAGCCGCTTGGCGGTGGGAAGGCTACTCTCCTCCACCTCGTCCTCGGGAAACTGTCCGTATGCCGTAATCTCGATGCGGGGGCTTTCAAGGCCAGGGGTTCCGTTTGGAAGGACAATAGGGGAGGTGTAGTAACTTTCATAAGCTCCATAGCTGGGTGGCTGGCAAACAGAGACAGATATGGTGGTGGGGCTGGACTGAAGGCTGTGGTACTGGGGGGGCCGGCAAGGGTTCCCCAGGGGGATGGACAGGGTAAGGTTAGGAGGGTAGCAGTAGGCATCTGAAATGCAGACAGATTAAATGTAAGTTTGTAAGCAGCTAATTGTAATTCTGTAAATTGAGCATGTACATGCTCTACACACAAGAACCCTAATGGCATACCCAAACACACAGATGTTTTTTTTGTTATCAAATTTCTTTTTCCGAGGGACTAAAACTTTGTTTTTCTTTATGAATTAACCTCAATACTGTATCTCAGCACCTCCGCTGGGTATGAAGGCCTTGGAATTTCTGCCTGTTGTCAACTTATAAGTTTGGTCATACCCTCTGAATTGTAGCCAAAGACAGAGGGTGACATGAAACTGAGTAGTTAGAGCTTTGGAATGGAGATGGTTTGAAATCTATGAAGACAATGATGGACATATTGTATTATTCACGTCCCCAATGTGTCTTGATAAAAGAGGCATGTGGTTAACACTTAAGGCTATTTGGCTCTATCAGTGCTACAAACGTTCAAAAATTATGCACAGACATTTTTAAATATATTTCTGAACGTCAATGCTATACACAGACCCAAAACAGACAGAGGGTTGGTGCCACACCCACCATTCCCAAGGATCAGGGAGAGGCTCATCAGTGGGACTACTGTAATGCAAAAGTGTTAAGTTGACAGTTGCTCATAAGGCAAGGCTCGTAAATATAAACTGTTTGTGTCTCAGAACCAAAGAAAAGTGACACGTCCACGGTATAAACATTTTCAATCAGGTAGATTTAGTAGGAGTGGCATGTGGTGGACGACCACTTCAAGTCACGTGCAGAACACATTTACTCGCATCAGCTAACTAGGGTTAGGGTTAGGGTCGCTAATTAATTTGGGAAATTAAAAAAAATACTCACTGATTAGTAATACCACTGCAAATTAGAGTGTGTAAAGAAAATATACTCACCCTCTTCAGCCGATTTCATTTTCTTAGTTTAATAAAATGCGCCCACAATGTCCTGTCAAACTTTGAGAGTTGTCGCGGATTGGGGAAATCCGCTGTCCATTTATAGCACCGATAACCCAAAAACACCAAAACACCAAATATCCGATACAAGGCGTAGCCTTAAAAAAAAGGTTGAGGTGTACAAAGTATAACAAAATAAATAAAAAAACTTTATAAAAAAGCTGGGATGCAACCTATAATAAATCACGCCTTAATTTGATGTTTAGACTCACACATTTGATTCTTTTGTAATGCCTTGGTTTGCCCCTGTTTTGAAATGTATGATTTATTGAGAGGGAATCCTAAACTACCTGGATCTGAGTGACGCACGGTTTCTTTAGAGAGAGAACCACGGCGCTTATAAACCCGGGGATCACCTCCCAAGCGGCGCACCGCCCATGAAGCTCTGACGCAACTCAATGTCTGATCAACGGATGCATTCTCTGCCCTCTAAAACGAAATATAATACACATTTAAAAAAGATGTACTATAATGAAAATAAACGCTTAGTGGCAAGATGGAGTGAACGCATTCCAACTAAAATATATAAAAATAAAAATACAAAATATACCACAATTGGGCTACCCTCATCAGCACATACGTGCGTGATTCTAAACAGTAAAAGAAACGTTATTAATTCACCGACAACCCTGAATCTAATTGCCTTGAGAGCTATAATTCAATCTGTATACACCCATCTTCCTCTGGCGTCAGTTACAAAGGCTAAGTAGTACTATGACCGAATGCTGCAAACGGAATGGCCTAAAATCAAGATTAAAGAGATCATCTTCAATAATGTTTTGCATTAAACCTCTGTCATTTACCATGGATGTAGATATTAGATGTAGTGAATTTGTGTGAACATACAGCCTTGGCAGACATCTAAAGGTGCCTAAATACACAGTGCTGCAGCTGCATCTTCAAACATGAAAAGGGATGAATCCTGAAGGATTATCATAAATGTTCGCACTATAGAGTTATTGCGAAGGCAAATCATCACTTTCCCACTTAATTCATGACAGTCCATTGTAGTACCGAACATATAATCATCTGTTCTTATGTTGACTATTTAAAAGTTAAGTCCCATACCCCCTCATTTGACACTGTGCCCCGGGAATCTTCCCGGACATCCCTGTTGTAATAGGGGACTATCTGTAGTGGTGTATACTTACCCAAGAGTATCCTCACATTCCCGGGCTGCTATCTTTGGCAGGTCTGGGCATTTCAGTACTGGTTTTATGCTCACTCTGAGATTGCTTTACAGTCACATGGGGACTTTCTAAGAGTCTGGCCATCTCTGGAGGTGGTAAGCTCCTCTACAACACTGTGGCATCTTATCAGCTGGGCCCCTGACAGAATAATCTGCAATGGTGTTGAGGTGCCATGATAAGATTGCTCTTAAGGGAGACTCTCTTGGTGTCTGATTCTCCAAACAAATTCTTGCCACTTACTTGGTGTTGAATTTGATGACCCAGTTCTACTACGTACCTACGTGGGCCATGATAAATACAGTTCCGAGGTTGTTTGTCTATAACATTTTGTTATTTTGATCAATTTTTTTTTCATCTGGATCCCATGATATATTTGGAATATTTTGCACTCCAATTCTCACTGTCCATATCCCCCATCTGTGCGTATGACGTATATCTTAGTTACTTTTGTATTATTTATATTTCTGGTATGGATATTTTGGTTCTGTTCTACGTAGTTGTTGCCTTCCTTGTCATAAGAATTTCTTTGCTCAGAATGATCCTGTATTATACTGTGCATTTGACAAATAAAACACTTTGAACTTTGATGGGGGTTTCAATCGAGAGTATCTCAAGGTATTATGGGTGGCACCTGTGAAATACAAACCGTGTATGTAAGGACACAGTTTGGTGGCTCCCTGGCCGTTTCCTTTGACCTAATGGAATCTCTCCCCCAGAGGCAAGGGGCCTAATTGGGGCAAGAGGAAATGCTTTCTGCTCTCCAGTTACGTGTATCCAACATGTGGTGCCGTAAACACTTGCCTCGTCTGCTGTTAATAAATAGCTCGGCTGTTGCTGATGACCGCTCGGCCTCTAGTACGTCAGGCCAGTGTTGGGGACTTTGTAGATACTCCTCGCTGGCCTGTTCCTGCTTAGCGGACACGTTGGAAACAGCTACGGAATGATTAGAGGACTGGAGCAGCGCTAACCATTCTGGTGTCTGTCCTTGTGTAGTTTACAGATGTCTGGTAGCGGAACTTTTGCCATCAAAGCTAATGCTACAGTGTCTGACACAGAGTTTGAACTTTGGAACACAATCATTTGCTATCCTATCAGAATCCAAAGTGAGCTAGCTCAAAGAGTGGACGTGTAGCGATTGACCCCCAGACAGGTTTAATGAACCTGTTATTGTTAAAGTATTTAAATGATTGTTTTCTTATGACAATCTTGCATCAACTCCCGTTCAGTTTAGTTCTGTGGTTGTTTTCTTGGCAGAACCCAACAACAGACAGAGAATGGAGTGTGTCTTTCACAGCCCTTGTATCCAGCCACACGCACTGCCCTCTATGGCAGCTCTTTGCATCTGGGACACGGATGAGTCTGATGTTATAAATCCCCAGTCACTACTTGTACTGTGGTCCCCTCATATTGTTGAAACACCTTTGTGGCTTGAAATTACACACTCAGAGGTAAAAAGTTGCCGTCTATGTTTGTGTGCCCTTTGGTATAGCATGCAGCTTGTAGCGTAAATTATATAAAAAATAATTGTTTAGAATGTATTTCTTGTTACCATGTCATAAAATATTATAAATAGATTTTCACAATCACAAGTGACACAGTCACAGTGTAACGACTAGACTTAAACCTGGTACGAAACAACATGTTGTTCTACCATGGGGAAGGGGCATTGGGTTTGAGGGCAGGCGAGACTGGCAGGGAGAGGGTGACCGGGTTGAAGGTTGACCCCTCCCTCTCTGCTAGCCAGTCTTCCTGTCTCCCATCAATGCGCTCCTATTTTCTCCGGCCACTGTGACGGAATCCCCGAGTCTGTTTCCTGTTGTGTATGGCTGTTGCCTGGTTACGCTGGCAGGCCTCCAGTGGAGGGGGATCTAGAGAGGGAGCAGCAGATCCCTCAAGGCCAGCCAAGAGCAGGCGCTCGCGCAGCAAGAGTCACACATTACAGACTTTACGACCTCCTAGCAAGCCATAGGTCCAGACACAGCAGGAACCACCAGAGCGCTCAGCAAAAGCATTCACTGTTAAATTCAGGTAACAAAAGTAGGATGTATGCTTAATACTAAATGTGCTGAGACCAATGCTATATCAAACTGTTGGATCATAGAGCCCAAATCCTTTTAGAGGGTAGAATGAGGACCTAAACTATAACCTCTAAAAAGAAACCATGACATGCATTTGATGGCAACATTTTCTACGCTTGCTGCACACTTTTAATTCAAACATGGTGCAGAGAAATTTATAGGACACCCCTTCAAATGAATCAAAGTTGAGGGAAGCTATTCGACCATTAAGTAACGGGATAGCATAATAGTATAATGGTCTCCCTCTAGCTTATAAAAAAAAGCTGACAATCACAACAATACCAATTTGACAGAATGCTCCACAGTTTAAATTTCAGCTATTACTATGTTATTTGTGTTACACCCATTGTGTGTCTCAAATGCAGTTTAGGTTTTGCAATAAAGACATTGGTTGTAGGTTTCAAATTGTTCTACAAAGCATCTTCTATTTGCTATAACTGGACTTATTCAACGGAACTCAGTAAACATATTTTAACTTTGAGATTAGGGTTTTGACAAACACATATTGAGGCAATCACAATCTGAAAGATTTTCAAAAGGCTCTGTAAAGGATTTAATCTCGTCACACATGCTGTGCACATTTGACTGTAGAACTGAGACAGAAACCCCACAAGCTGAGGATCAGCAGGAAACACAAACAGCACAATAATAATAAAAAAAAGGTCACAGCAATCCAAATAATATTGATACTTATTTACATACACTGTAAACAAAGATGATTTTCCACAAATATGGCTTAGGGTACCAAATTCTCTTTCTTGAATGAGCTGGGGAGTGAAAACCAGGAGGAGACAAAAGGGAGTGTTTCCTCTAACATGTTAAAGCCACCAGACCATCACATCCATCACTGGGAGACCCGTTATCCACAAAGCCCTTCCTGCTCCACGGGGCAAATGGAGAACACATTGTCTGTGATGAAGGCCTAACTTCAGTTCCCTGGTGTAATAAATACCATCTACTGTGTTCAGGAAATATCTCTACCAATGTGCGAGGGACATAGAGCAGCGTTATCAATATATTTGTGTATCCACTCATGTTACGCTAATATAAGGAATGCAGTAAGTTTGCCAAATTTAAATCAGCTGCGTGCTGGAGGAGGATTTGATTATGTAACTGGCATTAGGAAGTAAATATTCTAGATGTGACGCTCTGTATAAGTAAAACAGGTATCTATAAAGTTAAGGAATGTGGGTTTAGAAAGTTTACATGGAAAGGCACATTTTTGTAATGGAAACAACATATCCCAACTTGAAATTAATTACTATCTTGTTTAAGATCTTTGCTTCCACCTTGTGGTCAAACATTTACACTTTGGTGTCCCACTAAACCATCAAACCATCCAGTAAACCTTGGAATTGCTCATTTATGAGTAAGAACACCAGGAGTGAATCATAGTCTGAAGTATTGCAGAACATGTAAAGATTAGTAACATTACATATTGTATTTCTTTAATACATCACAAAGAAGAATGCGGAAAATAGCAAGACATTCCAATCAAACTGACAAGAGACACCTAATTCACAAGTCTTATCAGAACCAATTTATATTAAATTGACATTGCCAACACCTCCCAACTTTACTAAATAAATAGATTAGCGCTGTACACCTTGTAAAGAAG
>JAVQJS010036516.1:0-30505 GCA_036024795.1 Galaxias rostratus
CTCTCTCTCTCTATCCATCTCTCTCTCTATCCATCTCTCTCTCTCTCTCTCTGTGCCAGTCTCTTTCTATCCATCTCTCTCTCTGTGTCAATCTCTCTCTATCCATCTCTCTCGCTCTCTCTCTCTCTGTGTCAGTCTCTCTCTATCCATCTCTCGCTCCATGTTCCTCTCTCTCTTTCCGCGTGTCCTCAGTTCCCCTCCTCTCTGCATGTCCTCAGTTCATCTCTCTCTCTCTCTTTCTGCACGTTCTCGGTTTCCCCTCATCTGCGTCTCTCTCTCTCTCTGTGTCAGTCTCTCTCTCTCTCTCTGTGTCAATCTCTCTCTATCCATCTCTCTCTCTCTCTCTCTGTGTCAGTCTCTCTCTATCCATCTCTCTCTCTGTGTCAGTCTCTCTATCCATCTCTCTCTATCCATCTCTCTCTCTCTCACCGCTGGTTTGTTTTGCATGCTGCCTCCGTTTGTTTTCTTTGGCGCTCCTCTCAGCTCCCCAGGTGGTGCAGAAAGCTGCCTGTAAGTATGAGCCAACTGCGTCTGATAACCTCAAGCACTGCGCTCGGGTCTGTGTGTGCGTGTGCGTGTGTGTGTGTGTGTGTGTAGTCCCCTCCTAGTCCAGGCGTGTTTCTTTAGTAGCTAGTCATTCTGGCGGTGGTAGCAGGTTGTTAATACTAATGTCAGTTTGGCTCAGTGGTCCCTTTGCTCCCTCTCTTTCTTTTCTGCCCCCGTTTGTCTCTGGCTATATCACATCAATCCAATCCGTTTCCCACCCGTCCCAAGTTCTGTCTCGACCTTTACTTACAGCCTGTGTCCTTGTCCCTCTCTCTTTGACCCCCCCCCAGGACGAGTCTCTCCAGCGACTGCAGAAAGAGTCAGAGATCCTCCAGAAGACCTACGCCCACTACTTTGACCAGACCATCATCAACAACGAGATCGACGAGACCATCCGGTACCTGGAGGAGGCCATCGACCTGGTGTGCACCACGGGCCAGTGGGTGCCCGTCTCCTGGGTCTACTGAGCTAGCCAGTGGGGCTTCCTCCCTCCCTCTCCACTTCACCTTAGCTTTACGGTTCTCTCTTTCTCTCTCTTGGGTGGACAGTGTCTGCGTGGTCGCCACTGGGCCGTGAGCCTTTCCCGTTGCGCTTCGCCCTTTCTTTTTCTTACGCCCCCCCCCCCCCCCCCCCCTCTTTCGTTGCTTCTTGTTATGACCCCCTCCCTCAGCCCTGCCCCCTCTCCCACAAAGAGGGTTTCCCCAAACGCATTTGGAAAACTCCAGTCATTCCTCTGAGGAGGCGAGCACCTCAGCCAATCGGAAGCCTCTCCACACTGCACATGACCGACAACAGCTAATCGCAGCCCTCAGTGCCCTGCGCCGCTCGAGACCCTCTGCAGCCAATCAGACTCTGCCCCTAATGGACTACCTGGCCGTAGTGATGTATAAACAAAATAAACTAATTAATATTGTCATGTCTGTGCTAGCTAGGAGGCGACATTTTTGTAGATGTTTGTTTTAAAGAGACAGTACTGTGTTTACTTCCTCATTAGTGCACCGCAGCCCTCCACGTGGGACCGTTTCTGCCACACCACACCTGTTGTCCTGTTGGGTGTTGTAGTTCTTTAGCGTGTCGCTCTCAGGCCAGACTAGAGAAAAGCACATTGACACGACGGTGTCTTTCCTGTGTGATGTCCCATCATCCTCCAGCTCACCTGTTCGCCCTGCTCATTGGTTACTATTCAACTTAAGTTGACTTTTCAGTCATTTTCAAACCGCCATCTTGTTGTTGTCTCTCCATCTTATGTTCAACAGAATGTCCATTTTTACAGCAACAAGATCACCTGACACACACACACACACACACACAGGTACTGTCTCTTCTGAATAAAACCATTCATGTTTTAGAGACTTGATTGAAGTATCATGCATGTGGACATTGTCAAGTTTCGCTGCTCAGTCAGTGTTCCCCATGTCCCTCTGAAGAAAACGAAACAGTTCACTTGTTTGGAAGACTCGGCTCAACCAAGGGAGGCGATAGGAGCAAGAAAACAACAGCAGCAGCAGCAGCAGAGGACGTTGACTTGACACCTATGCACATCCCTTGCATTTCGGGCGATTTCTAAACACTGATTTGTAAAGAAAATCGACCATTTAGTGCGATGTGTTTGTAAAATTGTCTCGATTTTGATTTTGTCGTATAGCAGAAGATCAAGATGGGTGGGTGGGGTGGGGGGTGGGGGCTCGGGTTCCAGGTTTGCCATTTCAGAAACGTGTCGTCTGAAAGTATTAATGTTTTAATTAAGTTTAACCAATGAAAGATACCGATGCTGATTTGTACGACTGTGTAACCGTTGGAATAGGATGTGCGTTCTGCGAGGTGGAACTTTTTCCTAGGGGAAACGGGCGAGGCAGGCTGTACGTCTGGAGAACCATGTGTAAATGAATAGGGACCGACAGACTGCCCCTGGCCAGTGTATATGACTCCGCAGTGATAAAGGGTTCTGCAGTATGAACAATTTTTTTAAAATATATTTCCTTTCATGTGTTGAAACATTACCTTGGCTGGCTGTGAATTCTTTGCCCAACTGAACATAACGGGATCAAACACTTACATATGTTTATACTGAAACGAAAACAAATATTGATTTCGAAGAAATGCGCCTGATTATAGAAACAAATGCAGGATGTAACGGGCAGGATCAAAAGGCATGACGGAGATTTGATGTCCCACGGGATCACGTGTGTTTCTTAATCTATTCTTGCCTCAGCCTTCATACTGTAAGGAGGGCACACGGTACCGTACGAGCTGCACGCAGTTAGGAGATTCATTCCCCCCGGGAAAAATCATCCGGAGCCTCCGTTTCCGTGCTGGAATGAATAGACCAGGAACCGGGAGAGAGGCCGCGCTGGCTTGGAGGATCAGCTGTTAACTCGCCTCTGCATTTAAAGACGTGATTTAAAAAATAAAAAAAATAAAATTAAAAAAATCACAGAAATTGCAACGTAAGGGGTATATCAGAACAAAAGTGTATTGCGACACTCACAGAAGGTATTACGCAACACAAGGTAGGAGTTCAACTCAATTAGTCATAATTCATAAGTACAATTGGTTAAAATAGAGCTAATCCGTCTATGAACCAATCAGCACAACACGTTTGTAAATCAATGCCTCGTTAATAGTCTTGCTGGCTGCTGATGGAACTGCAACATATGTGCTTTATCAGGGAAATGGTTTCCTGGTAACTAATCTAAAAGTTAATTGTGCATCTAAAGATTCCTTGCGAGAGTTAAACTTGGCTCCACTTAAAGTCCTAGTTCCCCTTTCTTCCCGCCACTGTCTCAGCGTTCAGCCTCCGGCGTGGCCGAGCCCGTTCCCCCAACTTCAGGACAAAACCCTCTCGCTCGGCTGGGACAGACTTCACAGTCACGCGGCCCCTACTAAGAAACGTCTTCGAACTCGTCCCTCTCCGGGTTCAGGGGCAACAGCAAGGTCGTCGTTCGGACCTCCCACCCCCGTCGCTCTTCAGGTGCCAGACACGTAGCCTCCCGTTCTCCACGGCGCCATGGCCCCCCACGCCGCCAGGCAGTAGAGCAGCGCCTGGCGGGCCAGCGCCGCCCGCCCGCTGCCCCCCGCCGCCGCCGCCAGCCCGTCGGGGTCCAGCAGGGTGCCGTTGCGCAGGCTCTCCGTGCCGTTCCCCAGCTCCTCCCGGAGCTCCTGCTGCAGCAGCTTGGAGATGAGGCTGTTGAAGCGGTCGGTGGTGGACGGGGCGTCCGGGGCCGCGGTGGTGGCGTTCAGCTCCCCGGGGTCCACGCACGTGCCGTTGGCCTTGGCGTAGGCCACCTCGCCCAGGTCCAGGCCGGCCACGGAGGAGGGCGAGGCGCAGGGGACGTTCCTCACCAGCTTGTAGCTTTCCATCCACTCCTTGAGCCACTCCAGGTCGCAGTCGCAGGCCCAGGGGTTCTTGAAGAGGTAGAGGTGGCCCAGGAAGTAGATGGGCTGGAAGACGGGCAGGGGCAGGGTGGTGAGGTTGTTGCTGTTCAGGTGCAGGGTGATCAGGCTGGTCAGGTTCTCGAAGGAGCCCTCCTCGATGAAGAGCAGCCGGTTGCGGTCCAGGTAGAGGACCTCCAGCTCCACCAGGTTGCTGAACCAGCTCTTGGAGACGTTGGCGAGCTGGTTCCCCCCCAGGTTGAGCATCTTGAGGCGGCTGAGGCCCTTGAAGGAGACCCGGGGGAGGTCGGTCAACAGGTTGTCGTTGAGGTAGAAGTTCTCCAGACGTACGAGGTCCTGGAAGGCCTGGTCGTGGATCACGTTGATGCGGTTTTCCTGGAGGTTCAGGTACCTGGACAAAACAAAGAGACCATGGCAGACCAAAAGCAAAGACTAGGATAGACAGTGTATGTCACCATGTCCCTAACCACACAAGTAGAGTATCAATGGGAAGCATCATATCACACGCTACACTTCATTGGGTCTTCCAGCGTCTTTCCTATGGGTACCTACTTGAGGTTGCCCAGGCCCAGCAGGGAGTTGTAGGCCACCGCCTCGATCTTGTTCCTCTCCAGGTAGACGTGGGTCAGGTTCTCCATCCCGCGGAGGGACCCGGGGACCCGGCGGAAATTGTTCTGGTAGCACAGCAGCTCGCGCAGCGCCGTCTGCTCCAGGAAGATGCGGTCGGGCATGTTGAAGAGGTTGCAGTCGGCCACGTCCAGGCGGACCAGCCTCTTGAGGCCGGAGAAGGTGCGGGTGTGCAGGTAGCGGATGTACTCGTTGTGGGCCATCCTCAGCTCCACCACGTTGGGCAGACCCTGGATGACGGGGGGTGGAAACCGTGTCATTCAGTATCAATCGTTCAGGACGCGCAAATGCAGCACGGCTATGGGCTTGCAAAGTGTGTAGAGCAATTTTTTGCGTCGTTGTTAAGAAAGGGGGAGTGTCGCATGCTATTTTGCCGTCAGGTTGAGCAGGATAATTTATTCCCCTGGTAATCAAATACAACAGCAACAGGGATGGAATGCCTTGGCTACGAGAGTGGGGGTTCTGAGAGGAGTCACCTTGAAGGCTCCGGGAGTGATGAAGGAGATGTTGTTGTGGTCCAGGGACAGAGACTTGAGGGCCGGCAGGGTACCAAAGGCCCGCTCCGACAGGAACTTGAGGCTGTTCTTGTCGAGGTTGATGGAGGAGGCCTCGCAAGGGAACTCTCTGGGTAGGTCAGCCATGCCCGTGCGGTCGCAGAGCACGCTGCAGCTCTTCTCCTGCGTGCACGTGCACATGGGCGGGCACGCACGCACACACGGCCACAGCGCCAACGCGGCCTGGGTCAAGTGGCACAGCACGCAGACTAAGAACAGAGAAAGGCCGTTAGCTACGCGTTTGATCCCTTCCTGTGACGGAAGGGAAATATTAGTTTCTTACGAATATAATACAAGACCACCTAAGGCTACAGTTTCCCACTCTTCCTCTTTGCCTGCCTGCCTGTCTGTCTGCTTTGTCCTCGGTTGCGAGAGGTTCACTACTCTCATATCCACCAAAACCGCAGCCGCCGAGCAAAGCTCCCAGAACAATATAATTTGATCCACTTATAGAAAGAAAGCTTTTCCAAAAAGATCGAAGACTTTGAAGCAAGAGCTCTTGATCTCAAGTTTGATCTGAAACTACAGTAGATGCAACTAAGGAATTTGTGACGAGCGGATTGCAGATTGCACGACTTGATTTCAACATTTTGGAGATAATATCTGATAAGCCTACAGCTGTACAATGGAGCTGTTTCAAAACAAACCATACCGAGGATGAAGAGACGGCACCCCGACAACGTTGGGTTGTCGCTAAGGGTCCTGCTCGTTGGTATTCCATCACACAAACCATGGTGACGATCAAACGTTTTCAATGACGTGTAAGTGACACCCAAAGACCCTTACATAATGCACAGCTAAAACAACGTATATCCCTGGCGATGGCTCCGCTTACTCATACACACACACCCCAGTGCAATTACGTTGACATAGTACACTTCGCAGCAGTGTTTCCTAGGCAGCCCCGACTAGTATGACAGTCAGTCCAATACCAGAGGACACTTTGTAGATGGGTTCTGCTGTTTCTCTCCGGCCCAGATTAAGAGGATGCAGTGAGTGTGTGTCGTAGGCCAGAAGGGGAGTGATGATTTGATGTGTGAGTCACGTTGCCTGGAGGGCTGAAGCTGAGCTCCACTTCCAGGTTACTCTGTCTCGTTCCCAGCTGGACGCGGTGACATGATGTGATTAAGAAAGGACAGCTTAGAGATTAGCCCAGCAACAATAGGCATTGTCTACCTCTGGGATTTCAACCTCTATCCCGTTTCAATGGGAGCTGGGTCCTGCATTTCAATTTGATCAAAGCGCTGGAAGGTGCCTCTCTTCCAGGAATCCTTATTCAAAGGTGTCTTATGGCCACAGACACATTAACACACTTTCTATTGTTGATGCTCAGTTGATAAGGTAAAAAATATGTCAACATAAGACAAAAGGAAATTTTGTTTATCTCATTCCCCAACCCTAACATTGTCCAACACTGACAGGACTACTGAGAGCAGAACACCAATCATCGCCAATGTAAGGGCTAAAGCATTTTGTACGATAAAAAACCCCATCATGAATGCAGCGGACAGTGGACTGACCAGTGAAAGCGGTGAGCAGCATTCCTGTGGTCTTTCATCTGGGACATGTCAGGATTACAGCAGATCTGAAATGACAGTTGAGAGCGTGAAACCGCTTCATTGATTACACTGTGCAGGCTGTGCCCGAGAGCGGTTATTTAATGCTTTTAACACAATGTTTTTTTTACAATAGTTTGGATGGTAAAGGAATGACACTAAAATGCCAAGCGTTTTGCCTGATAACACATAGCTGTCCCATGTGCCACAAAACAATAGGTAAAAGCTGCAAATATTAATTTTGACACATTCATAAGTAGTTACGCGTTGAATTCCAATGCCTGGACAATAAATACATTGATAACAAGATTACTTGGGAGAAGAAAATCAATGGCTCAACATTGAAGTGGACGCTTATCAGCAGCGGCACCTGTGCTGTAGTTACAGGTCAAAAGAAACAATCTTACCTGTACATCGTGTGTGACAATTGTGTCCATGTGTGACAGGTAGGCGTTTTCTGAAGTCCGTGGGTCGGCCAATTCTGCTATCGCTGCAGTGTGTGCCCAAAGGACAACTGAGAAAGATTACTGGACCTCTGTCTGAGTGTTGTGCGCACGCACGTTTGTGCTTTGGCGTGCGTGTGTGTGACAGCTATTCCCTGTCGTGAGTGTGTGCACATTTGAATGAATACAGCGAGAGTAAGCGTCACTGCACTTACCGCAGCACAACCTCCTGTTCAAACGGTTGTGTGCGTGTGTTCTCTACCAAAAATTCCATCTCTTAATGGCAGCCAAATCCCTCGGCTGGGTGGACGGCGGTACGGTGAGATTAAAGGGAGGTAAAAGCGCTCCTCTCAGATCGGGGCTACTGCTCTCCGAGTCAGATCACAGAGCACTCAGATTACACCAGATTACACCCGGACACGCAAAATGGAAATGGACTGGGATGGCCAGAGGGGAACTTTTCAGGAACACATATGGGCATAACATTTATAAAAGATCAGTAACCCATTAATGGGAGAGATTTGATCAGAAAGTAGGTTATTGATGATATCTTTCGAAACTGTAGAGTGTAATCCCATGTTTATGAACCCTCTACTTGACATGATTCTGAAACCAAACGGTAAATAATCTTAGATGGGTTCTGGGTTATGGAATAAGTGAAAAAAAGAGAACAATGAGCTGTTCACAAAATTACAATTTATGGGAATGATTCTACATGCAAATCATCATATTAATTTTAAGATGGCTTTTTGGCCAAGGAAACAAGAAAGGGTTTATCTTCTAGGCAATATTTTATAAAGAACAGGTAGAAATAGGACAGTATTTAGCTGATCAGTTGAAGCCTGACAAAACATGCTCTAGAATAACAATAGTCTTAGTGTAAGAGATATTTTGGCATCCTCAGACATTGAAACCTAAACCGTTCTATGCCAAAAAATTCCCTTACATTAGCAGTCATAAACCACCTGGACATTAATCTGATACATATCCGTGTGAATGCTAAACAAATTGAGTGAGTTAAGATTTTTTTATACGGTCCAGGACAACAGGCAAATAACAAGCTGCACCACTTTGATTTACAAATGAAATCTTTATATACATTTTTTTTTAAGTTAATCAAATGTTACCCAAATGCAACGTTGCTGCCTTCTCTCCGCGTCGATAGTTTGATTGGCTACAACAGTGTCCCTTGTACTACGGTGAACCGAATTCTGAGGAAACATGCTTGATATTTCTGGTACTTTGCATTCAGACCTTTTATTTTGGTAAAATCAGACAAGAATTGCACAGCTCTGTATAATCCATGCAGTGCAGTGGCCTCAAAGCTATTACAGAAAGCAAAGTCTACTACTAAACAGCTCTGAGGCTCTCCTCTGGGCATTGAGCAGGTCTTTAAACGGGCCCACGGTCGTCGCTCAGCGCCGTCAGACCGCTGCGGCAACGGCGGGGGGCAGCCGAAGCAGAGACCTGCTCCATGCACTGGGAGAAATCAAGAGGTGCATTATAT
The DNA here is from genome assembly GCA_036024795.1 of Galaxias rostratus. Lineage (NCBI taxonomy): Eukaryota > Metazoa > Chordata > Actinopteri > Galaxiiformes > Galaxiidae > Galaxias > Galaxias rostratus. Next base: position 8,627 of record JAVQJS010036516.1, read on the forward strand.
GCAACAAGAGAATAAACCACATGTTTGTTTGTTTGTTTTTAGAGATTGCCATGTGCCAGACATTCACTGGTGGAAAAATAGTTCAGGTCAAATTGGAGTAAAGAATCAAAAACACAATGCACACAATTGGAGAATCAGAACATTTCTGCACCGACACGATTAGGAAATTGGTTTGCTCTTTTGACAACTTTATTCCAAACCTTGGCATGTTTGTTCGTTCAATTCCATTTGGATGTTTTGTTTGGCCAATTGGATTTCTAGAGATGATAGGCCCTGAGGCCTTAAAACAGCTGTGGATATTAGTGACTGAGTCCAATAATCTTCGACATTAAAAAGCTCACACTACCCCGAAATATATAAATTTTCACGCATACAGGTGACATTCAACATTCAAGTGCCAGTGTTTTTGTACTGTATTTTGGTCAAGTTTCTTTAAACTTTCAAAGAATCACTTTGAGGCTTACAAAAATAAATATTTCTCAAAAATGCTTAATAAATTACACAAAACTAGCAGCAAAAGTAGAATCTAGAAATCTGTGTGCAAATGGCTAAATTCCCCCGACTGCTAAATCCCCTGGTCCCAAATAAATCCTGGTTAAACGTTGAGAACCCTTCCCCTTTGTAAACAAGCTGCGTTTTCACAATCTCCTGACACAATGTTTGGAAGCTTAAGGACACATATCCAAGACACCTATATAAAACTCTAGATGTGCAATAAAATAACTTCTGTAAAACTTAATGGGCAAACGTACAAGGGCCTACACACCTAAATCAAGTAGCACCATTCAATCTCAAGGTCTCAACACTGTCAGTGCATCCGCTTTAAAGTTCCTCAATTCTTAAAAAAAGGTTTTCAAGGCACAACACTCGAGAAGAAACACGAGGCACCCGAGAGGTCGAGTGCCCCGTCTCCTCCTCTCACTGGCTGCTCCTCTCAGAGAGAATAAGCCTGGTCTGGCTTTACCGAGCCAGAACTTTTTATACATATCTACGCAGATGAACTCCCAGAGTTGAAAGTACTTATGTACCATAAGGAAAGGTAAACTTCCATCTTTGGCCGCCACCACCACTACAGGTTGAAGATACAGCAATGGCAACCAAAGCCACCGACAGTGGTGGTGCACTACAAACTGCGACCCCCCCATACCTTTACCCCCCTGCCCGCCCACCCACCCCCCCGCCCCTGATAACCCCCCCCGCCCCCCAGTCTGATCTGCCCAGCTCCACCTCCAGCTGTTTGACCGCTTTGCAAACCTCAGTGATCCTTCTAACGCCTGTCTCTGAAAGATGAACCAAGCCTCCAACGCAGCTTGAAAAGAGAAAACGTTTGTAATTAAGTTAAGCCTGCGACTCAGTTCACTCGTCTCCTTGACCAAAAAACAAAACACTAGCATGCGTAGGACAACGACTCGGCCTTGGTTAGATTGGTGAATGCCAACCCCTTGCTACGCGATGCTCTTCCCGATGCTGTGGTCCTATAGCAGCCATTTTGAACTTCACTTTCAAGACGGCAGGCATTTTTTGTTTTGATACATATTTGTAGAGAAACATTCCGCACATTTAAAAAAGAAAACCGAGTCGGTTTTTCAATTGTGCACACGCCTGCACTAAAATGTCTCAGGTAAAAATAAACAAACAAAAAACACCGCCCACCTATGTAGCTAGCACTTGGTAACTCACTAGCTGCCGTAACACTGTCAATTCAATTGGAAAGAAATGTGGAGTAACAAGTTCCAGGATTGGGTGCACTTCTTGGCTAACCCCCCCAATGAGTGTTAGCACTGGGCTGTGACTGTGCGTTAACCAAGGTCACAATTGGAATGGCTTTGTTTTGTTTTTTTATTAATTTTCTTCTTAAAGACTACCATATTCATAATAGATAAGCCTATCCAGGATAGAGTGAGCAAAAATAATTAAGTCATCGAACTCGTGGTTCTTTTCAGATTAGAATACGGTTGACTGACTGGGGCAGGACCAAGTGGAATCGGACACTACGGTGATGGCTCCGTTAGCTGTTTTGACTCGAGCCCGCGGAAAAAGGCTGTTTGATGTCCCTACGACAAATTTGAAGTTCAAATGGAATCGTGACTCCACCGAGCCACAACACCCCAGTGTTTGCCAAGGTTTGATTAGAAGTACAAGCGTGTTTTACTTTACTATATGCTTTTCACCAAATTTACAACATTACAGTAACAACAATTTAGAGCTCTCGGCCAAGTCTATTTGGTGAAATTATAACAGATTTCCTATTTAAATCCAAAAGGCACAGTACATTAACATACAAATGATCCTCATATAATTCAATTCGTTTTTCGTTTTGTGTATTCCTTCCCCAAAGAAAAAAAGAAAAAAAAAAGAAAATGTCTTCTCAACAATAGAGGTTTTGTTATCGGACGACAAGTGTCAGCATCCGTGGTCACTCTCTGTATCAGTGAGGTGTGCAAATGTCTGCCGTCTCCAGTGGATCTCGCGCACGCCGGCGTCTTCCTGGCGTGGCGCTCGGCTCCGTGTTTTAATAGAAGCGAAGGCCAGGGAGAATCAGGGTTGGTAATGTACTGTGTGTCAGTGAAACTACACAGGGAATGGGTGGGGCGGGGCAAGGGGAGGGGGGCGGGGTTATGTTCTGGCTAAAGTTAACATGTGGTTTCCGTGAGGTTGCCGTGGCAACCGGGTTTGGGTGGTACCTAATTGCCCCACCAGTCGGTGCCACTGCCAGAGTGGCTGTAGTTGCCTCCGTAGCCGTCGTTGCTGTAGAAGTTGCCACCGAATCCACCTGGGGGGGGGGGAGGGGGAGGAGACGGACGACATTTGATCAGCCAAACATTCCACAGGGGGTCAAGCGGGGTCGAGAAACGCTGTCGACGTTGTCGTTCCGAAGGCCTTACCTCCTCCTCCGAAGCCACGGCCTCCACCGCTGCTGCGGGCGCCGCGTCCTCCGCCGCCGCCGCCTCCGAAGCTGCTGGCGCCCCCCGGTTGCTGGCGGTAATCTCTCGCCCCGAAACCGGTGAACCGCCTGCGAAGACACACCGGCCCAGCACCGTGAGTCACTCCCCAACAACGGATCCTTCTCGATTCAAATCTCTGAATCCTGAGACGAACTGTGTGTGTGTGTGTGTGGATTACCCCTTGGCCCGGCCACCGCGGCCGGTGCTCTTGTGCTGGTGCTCGTAGGCCAGGCTCTCCAGCCAGGAGGGCACCTCCTGATGAGCCTCCACCAGGATGTCCAGCAGGTCTTTGGTTATGTTGCTGTTTTTGTCGTTAAAGAACGACGTGGCCAGACCTGCACACGGGGGGAGGAGATAAAGCGGCGCGTCAATCAAACCGTCTGAAGCGACGTGCCCGCCCCCCTGCTGGGATCTGTCTGGGGATCGGCCTTACCCAGGTTCCCCACGCGCCCCGTGCGGCCGATACGGTGGACGTACTCCTCGATGTCGCTGGGGAGGTCAAAGTTGATCACGTGCTTGACGTTGGAGATGTCCAGGCCTCTGGCCGCGACCTAGAGGGACAGAGAGGAGACGTTTAAGACCGATGCACGGAAGGACTGGCACGACTTGTCTCCGCAGGGGGAGGGGGGGCGGAGCGGTGAGGGCGCGTTCACGTACGGCGGTGGCCACCAGGATGGGGCAGCGCCCGGAGCGGAACTGAGCCAGGGCCTCCTCCCGGTCCCTCTGGGAGCGGTCGCCGTGGATACTGGTGCAGGCGTAGCCCTCGCGGTACAGGAAGTCCTCCAGAGCGTCGGCGCCCTTCTTCGTCTCGACGAAGACCAGCGTCAGGGAGTCCTTGCCTACACACACACGGGAAGGCAGCGACAGAGAGGAGTCAGTGAGGAGGGAGGCGAGACAGGGGGCTGGGCGGATGACCGAGTGAAAGGAGAGATGGGAGCAGAAGCTGGTGCTGTCGTGGCCACGCTACGAGGCCAGGTGCCGCCGCACCGTGAGCAACGAAACCAAACTGCAACTGAAAATGGAGGCGACGGGGGGGGGGGGGGGGGGTGTCACGCGGCTTGGCATTCGCTCAGAACCATTTGAAACAAAAGGCTCTTGCGGATCTGAAACAAATACCCAGAAGTGGTAGCCTTAAATGGCTCATCTCTGTGCAGGTGAACCTAACCAATGATCAGTGCTAAAGCGTGTGCGACTTGGAAGGAATTGGGAGGAAGCAAAGCAAACTAGTAAGTCCTTAAAAAAATTTTTTACATTTAAAAAAAGAATAATAAACAGAGTTTTTAGGAGCGGTCGTCCTGGCATAGGGGTTCAACCCGTAATAATCTGATTTGCGTATTGTTTGGCTAAAACAAGGTAAACATGGTGTGACATGAGGCGATGAAGAGGGCACATTTCACATGCGGGTCTCTCCCAAGCCACCAGGACGATGACAGAGAAGTGCCCCCCCTTTTAGCAAGGCTGGCCATGACGTCCTCTTTCTGCTTTGGCTTACTATCCTCCCTAGTACCCCTGTAGCCATGGAGACAACGGGGAGCTGAGCTCCGGTAACCGTCGCAGGAACTAGTCAGCAAACAGGTGCCCCAGCACCGGGCTCCAGGGAGACACGGGGCCGTGGGGGATGGGCCGTGTTGACGGTAAGTATTTGCAGGTCCAAACCGCTTCTCCAAAAGCTTTTAAAGACGAATGATAAAACAGGGGGGGTCTATCAGCCAGGGGGAGGGCAGCGAGGGGAGAGGGGGAGTGAGGTGTGTAATGGGATGTTTCTGGCTGAAGTACAGGAGTTTTACTCACCCGGTTTTTCTGGCAGTTCGGCCACATTTTCCTGAACCTCAGTGGGACTGACTAAGATAAAAATCAGACCGCCCAAAGTTGCTCAGTACAGACCTTAACAACTTCAGATAAGGGGGGGGCTGGACTGCCGGGTAAGGACATATTCAGCAGCCCCCCCCCCCTGGCTCAAGACAAAGAGATCACATTCTACAACAACATTGGGGCCAGGGACAACAACAAGAGGTTGGGCGGAGCCTCAGACGTTAACATTCCCCCATCCCTCGCACATTCCCCAGGCTATCAGACGTAAACATTTCCCCCCGTCCTCTCACATTCCCGGGCTATCAGTGTCTCCGGCGGTCCGAGCAGGCGCCCGCTCCTCACCTGTGGCATTGAGCAGGTCCAGGAGGAAGGACCTCTTGTCGTTGTCCTCCACCCACACCACTTTCTGGGTGATGTTCTCCGAGGTGGAGCCCACGCGGCCCACTGCCAGGAAGATGTAATCCTCCAGGAAATCCCTCGCCAGAATCTGAAAGCAAACCGGACAGAGGGGCTCAGGCACGGGAACTGGCAGGGTGGGGATGAGAGGTGACGTCACTGAGGTCTGTGGCCTCTGGAGACGCACCTGGATCTCCTTGGGGAAGGTGGCGCTGAACATCATGGTCTGCCGGACGCCCTTGGGCGGCATGGTGTCCTGCTCCACGATGCGGCGGATCTGGGGCTCGAAGCCCATGTCCAGCATGCGGTCGGCCTCGTCCAGGATCAGGTAGCTGCGGAGCACGGCGGCAGGGAAGCACACACACACACACTCAGGACCGACATCAACAACAGTAATACTTTGCAGCGCATCCATGTCATGTGGTTGGCCGACCTGCAGTACTCCATGCCAATCTTGCCCCTCTCCATCATGTCCACCAGGCGCCCGGGCGTGGCGACCAGCAGGTGGCAGCCTCTCTCCAGGTCCCTGATCTGCTGGCCGATGTCAGCTCCGCCGTACACCACGCAGGGACGCACGCGCGAGCGGTAGGAGACCTACGGGGGACAAGGGGAATCCGTGTCATTGCGCACGCAGTGCTTTGGGGGCCAATCATTAGGCGCGCTGTCAGCGCACAAACCGGATCGTGTCGGCCGGTTTAGAGAGCGCTGGCACGCGGTCGACCGTACCTTCCTGGCCTCTTCATAGATCTGCAGGGCCAGCTCTCTGGTGGGGGCCAGAACCAGGGACATGGGGTACTGCTTACGGCGTCCGTATTTCCCACTGTCCTGTGGATGGGATGACAGTCAGAGCAAGAGGTGGCAACACGAAACATTGTGAGGAAAGAGTCGGAGAGCCCGTCGGGAGCGCATCTGTCCATTTACCGGCCCTCCGTTCTTGGCGGCCATCACGGCGTCTCCGGGCCCGGCGGAGAAGATCTGACTCAGCACCGGCAGCAGGAAGGCAGCCGTCTTTCCGGAACCTGAAACCCATTGAATGAGGCGATCACAAAAAAAAAAAAAACGCTGGGTTCCACAGGATACTCGATACGGTTCCGGCAAGTAGCTTCACGCCGAGACCAAAAGAACAGTCGCCGACTCACAAGATACGGTCTTTAACCTGGGACACCTGCCACTGATGGCCCTGGCAGAGCCTTCGTTGGCTCTCGGCCCGAGATGGCGGGGGCTTACCGGTCTGGGCGCAGGCCATGAGGTCCCTCTTGCTCTTGATGATGGGGATGGCGTACTTCTGGACCGGGGTGGGGCGCGTGTAGCGGCTCAGCGTGATGTTGTTCATGATGATCTCGCCCATTTCGATGTCGTGGAACTGAAAACGCCAAACCAAACGCTCTTAGCGCTACGCCAGACGACACAATCTTCTGCGTGGACATTTAACGAGACAAGGGGATCTCTTGGGGGGGGGGGAGGGGGGGGGGCTACTTACACTGTCGATGTGAGGAGGGCAGTTAGAGCCAGTGGCCTCCACTGGAATATCGTCGTACTTCTCAAAGTTAATGCCAGTGTTGCTGCCGGCAAACAACTCGCTGGAGTGGAGAAAGAAAACCAAGTTTAGGAACAAGAGGGAGGCCAGGGACAAATGAAACGGAGACAGATGAGAGCTGCCACGTACTGCTCCAGACGCTCGTTGGTGGGAGTGGGCTTGGACCAGTCCTCGTCGTCTCTGGACTCGTCCGCCCAGCGGCCATTTCCTCCTCCGCTGTAGCCCCCGCGCTGGTACCTACGGCAACCAATCGGAACGCAGGCTTAGATCGAGTTAAGTCGACTTAAGTCGAGTGCAGGCGTGGAAAAACGGATCCCGACACGCCGAACCGGTCCGGGAGGGTTTCAACCAGCACGTCCACATCACTCACCCTCCTCGCGACGCTGTCCCACGGTCGTTGAAGAAGGCAGACTTGCCCCTGTCTGCGCGACCCCCAAAGCTGTTGTAGGCAGCATCTCTTGAAGCTCCCCCCCAGCCACCATCTTTGTTTTCGTAACCGCCAAACCCTGGGGCGGAGGAGTAAAACGTTAGAGGTGGGACTATGGAAACTTGCTTGGCAATAAGCCATTTCGTTGAGGGAATATAATCAATTTGAATTTTGACAGATACTTTGTATCCTTTACTTTATTTAGTCATAACTTTGTAATCTTTTGACAAACAGCTTTCAGGTAAGACCAGAGGAGCTCATCAGCTCGGTATTTACACAACATGGTTGGTCATAAGCAGAGTGAATAAGTAACACATTTGAATGTAAAATTGTCACATTTCTATGGTGTAAATAATGTTTACATAAAGTTATACAACACTAGCCATGGGGGCATACCGTAAACGACTGGTTTCAATGTCATATGCAAGACCGGGAAAGCTTTAAAACTGAAGGGCTGACCGATTTAAAAATTCCTAACAGATTTTAGACCAGCGTCAAAGAAAGGGCATTTTCCATGTTCATTTCCCACCATATACATGTCTCTTTCTTTTTGAAGAAAATAACTTGTAAAATGTGCCCTTTTTCCACATTCTTGCATTGCTTAACATCTAGTCTTGCTTTGCTACAATTACACCTACTGTTTAACGACCGTAGCTTAATGGGATTATATCTATGGCACAGTGGGTTTCCCCACCTGCATTTTGCATTGGCGTATTAAACGAGCCTCCGCCCCTGTTACCGCCAAAGGAACCGCGCCCACCTCTGTCATGGCGAGGTGCTCCCCGCCCGCCAAAGCTCCCGTTGGAGCGGTTGTCAATGTAACCGTTCACAAATCCATTGCTGCGTCCGCCGTCCCACCCTGGAGAGTCTGAGGGGAAAGAGAACGGGGGTAAACCATTTGTCTCCACTAAAAGCCACTGCCACACCGTAGGGACACACGTGGTCTTATGAGTGTGCGCGGTGATACCCAATGGGGAATTAACATTATTTATTCAAATTGATTTGCAGTGCAAGCGGCACCCTTCATTTAAAAAAAGTTTTTTTTTTTTTTACCTTTGATTACATACAATTGGGAATAGCAAAAGTATAAGCAGCTCATTAGTACTAACTACTTGCACTATTACATATATGTGTATATAAACACATATTTACACACGTACACCTCCAAGTGGTGTTTCCACTTGTAACTGTGGTGCAACACCACAGCATTTGGTGCAATAACATCGCCAAAATGGTGCTAAAGTTAATCCGGACAAACTTTATATTCTAAACCGTCTTCAGCTACTAATGATAGTAAGCAGCGCACTGCTGCCGCTTTAGTATGACAAATGCTAGCTGGAGCAGCTGTTGTGGGTTTTGCACCAGTGCCGCAGCACAAACCAGCAATACGGCGCACTGTTGGTTTGGAGACACAGAACCCTGAAGTAAGAGCAGCCGTTGTGAAAAGGCCGAGAGAATCGTCCAAGCTTGCAACAGCATTTAGGAAGAAATATTGTAGTTAAGACTATTATGATATCCCAACAGAAAAAAAGAAGAAAAAAAAAGGTCAGCTGACACCCTGAAGATGCAACCAGGTGGTCTAATCCACGGATCAAATCACTGCCTTGACGGGACAGAAAACGGTAACACAATCAACGCAGATCATCGGGAAAGCGTCAAGATTTCATAATCATGCGATACACAAACGTGACGATAACAGGACAGCACGTCCTTTCTGTTCGTACGGAGATGGAAGTTAACAACAGTGACAGTCGGCTGCTGTGTCATCGTTTCCATCTGGCCTCACTGCTCCCAGTTTGAGCAGGCACATGGACAGAAAGCAGACCCATCATAAGGCAAGCTCTGGCCAAGTAAGTACACCATGGTGGCATGAGAGTATCTGGCACACAGATCTAGGCTCAGGCTGACCTTTAAAATGGCTGCTGATTAAGACGGCGGGAGGCAGTTGATTTAGATATGGGGTGCATTGGAGTCATAATACACCTTGCCGTACCAAGTTAAGTCAAAAGCCAAGCTGTGACGCTTGCATATACAAATAAACACTATATACTAAGTGAATTTAGTTAGACCAGGCTTTTTGCTTGGTCCTGTGCACAAACACCAAGAAATAGTAAAGTATTTCGCAAACATAGCTTGTCACACCATGCAACAGGATGCAATCCAAAAACAGCATCCTAATCGACAGCATCTTACGGAAATGATAAGCGCTGAACACGGAAGTGAAACTAGTCCTACTTTTCCAAAAATGATTCTGTAACACTTGTCAACGTCAAAGTTGCAAATTTTCCGGAATTTCCTTAAAAGACGGTCTCTTAAGTCTATGAACATTTGTGAAATCAAATCATATAGTATATACATTTGCGCATGATTTTTCCCTCGTTTATACATTTTACAATCTTTTTAATGGGACACTGGACTTTGTTCCGCTCGTTTCATGGTTGAACAGCTTAGACGCTTCGGTTTGACGTTACCACGGCATGCTTCACTTTAAAATCGAATGCGTTCTTTGACGGAGAATAAATTCTCTTGAATTGAGATCGACCACAGTGAAACAACAAATATTTTAAGTTGGTTGGCTTCAAACTTATTTTTGGGACTTAACAAAAAGGCAGGCAACTGAAAAACAATCACGCTTCCAGTTTCACTAATTTGGTATGAGTAGTGACAGTTATGAGTATTTGTAAAGCTCTTGAACTGTTGTGGATCACCGTTTATTCAGAAGCTTTTCCAAATTTCATGTCAACAAAGGAGCCGACGGACAATTGTGACTTTAAGATAGTGAAACCATCAAAACAGCCAAACTCTCGTTTTAAACACGTATCAATTCAACATGTATTCAAAGAGTGGCAAACCAAGGCGCAGTCACGTAAATGTATAACGTACTATAAGAAAAAAATACCAGATCTTTCACAAAAAGCTATCTAATAACTTTCAGACACTCACGGTATTCAATTGCCTATTGCTTAGTGAATGTCATTAGTAAGACTGCTGATCTGCAAATGCAACTCAGACTGGTCACCCAAACACCATGCAACCCAAGCAAGCAGTTAAGCAAGCTATTTCATTTGACTTTTAGCTAGTGAACACCACGTTGCATCGGCTAAATGGAACGACCAAGACTCGGTCGGTTGTGCTGGTGGGTTCAGAATGACTATGGTTCTTAGCCAGCGAGTAGGTGGCATGACATGCAGGAAGGTATACCACATCTGTCAGGCCAGCCCACACTGTAGGCATGGTAAAAGGCAAGCTCCTGAGAGGCCAGTCTTGGGTAACCTATGCAAAGGTACAAGGGAGGCAGGCTGTAAAACCTGAGACTGTCCCATGGCTCCTAGTGTAGGTGCAGACTTGACACAAATGGTTGCCATTCCTAGTCACCCCAGTCAGGATAAATATAATTCCTGTGTCTATGCTGGCCCTCTGGCTGCCATGTTCGGGGTGAATGCTCCCGGGACAATTCGGAGACGTTTACGGGTAATAATGGCACATCGGGATGCAATAAGAACTTAGCACAATCTGTTCCAAGACTGCAATGATTATGATAAGCAAAACTTGGGCTTAAATCTTAATACTTTTTACAAAGTGGCTTCCCTCGCACAATTAAGTACCCAGGCAAAGCAGCAAGAAATAAATTAGAGTTGAAGTGTGGTGTTATTTTATAAATTGGCCGTCTATCCCATCCTGCTTCATGGCTAATTCATGCATGTGGTAATCAGATTGCCCTTAGCAAAAGCAGACAGAAGGGACTTACAGAGGTTTACTGGTGCCACTGAGTAACCGTATTGTCTACCAGCGGAATAAGCATTTCCTGCTGTGGAATAAGAAAACAAAAAATAAGGAAAATTTCAAGTGTTGATGACGTCACTAAATTCATTATTAAATGAATAAGAAATGTCAGTCATTCAATGAAATATTTAGTTCCGAGAACCAAAAAATGTGTCTGACAGTGTCTAGTTGAGACCCTTGAGGAAGTAAGATGCTTGCAGTGTGCAATTTCCACACAGTGCAGCGAATAAAATTATTGTTTGTAAGATAATTCAATATTATTTAATATTTGTTACAATCAATCTAGTAAAATTGAAAAAAATAGTGACCACGGAATAACTTCCTCATACTTGTTATCTAATCGCACTCAATTGTTTTTTACAAATGTGTAACGTGTAGTACTGATGAATAGTGCAGACATCAGTAAAAACAAGCAAAGATTTAGTTTAGTTTTTTTTTTTAACCAAGTATCACAAAAGAAATATAGTAAAATAATGGATTAAAGTGAACAGGGCTATGGAAGTAGCGAAATATCAAACCAGGAGCATGACACCAACAACTCAGTGAATACCTGGGCTTAGTATTTCACTTTTGGTCACCTGGAACTTTTGTGATGCAGGAGATGAAGATTGGGACATGGAGTATTTTTGGGAAGTCATACTCACCATTTTTCGAAGCCTCTTTGTTCCTCAAGTGAGGTGGAATGTAACGTCCTGTTGAGAGAATAATTCCCCATTTAATAAAAGTATATAGATTTTATTCAGATAAGTCAGATTTGTGAGCGCACATTTTTAGCCATCATGTTGCACGTTTGACAATTCTATACATTGACAATATCCTCAATTTGCGAATGTATTCTTGAGTTATGCATTACACTTAAGAGGTTCCCATACCAACACTAGGGTAAGTGAGGCTGTGCTTGATACTTACTGCCAGTTCCTCCGCCTTGTCCGTCAGAATTCAAGTCTAGCCCAGCAAGCTGCAAAATAGCAAGCATCTCAAATTAAACTTTTTTTCACCCCACTTCCTGGTGTACAATATCAATCAGGTAAATATGAACTAGATGGCAACAGGCAGTTAAGGCTTTGTTAAAGTCCAGTGCGTTTGGCAGCAGCCGACCAAATTGTTCCATGTATTGTGTTAAAAAAAAACTCGTTTTTCCCCTTGAGCAATAATGGAACATTTTGCACTGGGGCCTCGGTACTTGGTGCCGAACGGATCACGTGGTACTTTCTGCTCAATATTAATACAAAGAAAGTCGAATAACTGGCTCATCTGTAGACGACAATGATCACTTTAATGGTACTGACATCGTTTTTATTTTACTCTGATTACTATGGCGCTAGTCGCCATACATTGATAGCAGACGTTTCGAAAACAAAACCAACTTTATTGCACAACGTGATCTGCCAAAAAGATTTCCTGCGCCACGTTTCAAGTACGACAATCCAAAGCTAACACTGCGTACACCGGCCGGTGAGACGCCACTACTAGTTTATCTGAATACGATAGCCGATGCGACGTAAGAAAGCTAATAATAATCTGATACAAATCATTGTAGTCGGATATTGTGTACTGTTGCGAGATCATACATATTTTCCCAAATTAGTTAGTCAGATGACACCGATAGTTAACAAATATTCTCGTACACCGCCATCATTTTTTTTTCTTCAATGGCGACACAACCACCATTTTAAATACAACGTTAGGCCACAGGCAGGGCGCTGAGCTAGCCGGTCTATCAACGTCGCACATAAAGTACTTAGCTCCCGTACTAGCAGGCTATGGCTAACTTGCTTCTTGGCTTAACCTCGCATAGTTGATACTTTTACCACATAACCTACATGGGTTTATAAACAATGTATATCAATGTGATTAATTAATAAATTAATGCTGAAACATACCTGCTGATCTAGACCGTGTGGATTATCAACGACCACATGACTCATAACTAAAGAGAGTAGTGGAGATTATTTCTTGAGAAAGGATTTTCTTTGTTAGCACAAACGTTACCGTTACTAGCTAGCTGTAGCTTTTTAAAAAATCACACGGTTATCAGTCAAAAATAATTACGTTAATAACTAATTTTACTTCGAAATCGAACCAAAGTATCTGGTATATAGAAAATAAATCCTTTTGGGCTCTTCAAATGAAAGAGGCGTTTTTTTTTTTTTTTTTTAGAGCTGTGACTGAGACCTCCTTATCGCAAGCTTGACCGTGGTGGAATGAAAGATTGAACTCTGGGTACCGCGAGATGTCAACTAGTAGAACTCTTCACTGGCAGTCATCGCGATGTTTTCTTCATGACACGCTCAAAGAAAACTTTTCGGTTCCATTTTAATTTCCATTAAAATTCGGCTTGGTTTTCTGACTAATTAATATCGTGTATGACATTTAAAATTTCCAAAAGAGCTGTTTCTATAATACAACGATTATTCACCAGTGCACGGATATATTACGAACGTCTTTAAAGCAAAATTACCTGACACAAAGACGCGCACAAGCGATGCAAGTGTCAAAAGTGTGAAGTGTTAGATAAAACCCGCTCGGTAGTGCATGTTTACATTTACGAACGCACGGATAGCTTTTCAGTGTCCATTGCAAAAGTATCGATCAGTGTCCAATCATTATGTCCACGATTGCGCATGAATGACAGTAATTCCTTTTGCCCACTGAATACATAATGTCAGGCAGCCCAGGTGTATTGCCCAACAGGTGTTACGGAAGTTAGTTTAGTACCTCAGAAACACACAACCGCCCTACTTACAGTAGACCTATATATGAATGTTTTTGTAACCTATGTAATTTAGTCCAGTCCTGTTCTCCATGTGATCCAAGTATTACTAACACAAAATAGCCCTCAGTAAAGTCAAATTCCATACAAATTCAGACATAGTGGTCTTGCTTTTGCGTGAGCCTGACCCATAAAGTCATTAGGATATATAATCTTGCATATACTTGAATCTCACGCAATTTCTTTCCTTCTAAACAGCTGTTTGGAGTGACTGGTTGACACGCAGCCTTTTAAATATATTTGGGTACAAGAAAAATGACGCAGCGGTTGCTAAAAGATGATTCAGTTATGTGTACCGATTTTATAATCTCTTTTGGGGTTAATGCAGATGCATGCCTAAGAAGGCTTCATTTGACTTGAGGCTCCTGTGACAGACTCATGTTTCCACCTGCTGGAGAAAACAGAAAGTAACTGTATTTTTTTAATTATTATTTAGGACAAAATGTGCTTCTCAGAAAACAAGCGCAACCCAGGCAACACAATTTTACTCTATTCACCACAGTCAATATAAATATAATCAATGATTTACAATATCACAGGGATTATTATGGGATGAAAATAGCCAGGCACTTGTTATACTTATAAACTTGTTATATTTGACGTGGAAAGTTAACGACACTATGTTGGTTGATTAAACTTTTGGGAACGCAAGAAGTCACTAATTTGACCAACTACAGTTATATATATTTTTTCTGTTTGAAGTAATACTTTTAAAAGGTATGTATTTTTAGATTAGATTAGATTCAACTTTATTGTCATTGCACAGAGTACACGTACTGAGACAACGATGCAGTTAGCATCTAACCAGAAGTGCAAAAGAAGCAGTAAAATGCAGTAAAGTGTATGTACATAAGTGAATACATGTGAACACAATAGATAAATATGAATACAATGCCACGAGGCATAAAGAGTATACACAATATAGACAGTGGATCGGTATAAGTATAATAAGTATATTATTAGCAAGGTACAGCAGTACAAGGTTAAGTCATTGGTGAGTCATTGGAGTAAGTTGAGTGGGGGGAGTCCAGTTCGGAGTATCTCATGAGTTCAGCATGCTTTGTATATAAACTGTTCATCCAATTATTATATACATTTTAGTTAATGTATAAATTATTTTTATTTGTATACAAAATGAATAATTGGATATACACAGTTTATATGATGACGTTGGTTATACATTGGCCAATTATAAAAATAGAACTATGGTTGGTTCAATTACAATAATTATTTTCTTTAAAGGTATGCAAATAGATCTACTAAATGTCCTATCTGTAACTATAGCATACAAATTATGTTTTTATTTTTTATTAACATTGTTTTATACAAATTATATTATTAATATTAAATAAAGATTCGGTAGCCTACAATTCCCACCAGCCCGGTGGACATCTCTCCGGAAGAAAAAGCTGTTTCTTCTTATACACTTCCTCTTTCCGTCAACCGGGCTTTAGGTAGGCTAGTATCCTTAATTTTCTCTTCAACGAATCTAACCTAAATCTTGTATTTAACAATGTAATCCAATCTCAAGCATCATTGTGTACTATTAAATAAAGTGTACGGAATGTAATTCATTGAATATTAGATATTTATATTTGTTTTCAAGATCTTTAATGGCTTAGATAGCGTAGGTTCACGTCCAGGATGACATGGCCTGTTTGAACTGTTAGTTAATAAATGCCACCGGTGAATGAACATTCGGTTTTAGCTAATTCGTTGAACATATGTTACACTCTTGTTGTACAATATATTGTAACGGTTTTTGTGAGATACAAGCATTAATGCTGCCATCATTGGAAATGCCAAAGTGTTTTAGCATACTGACGTGCTAGCAAACGTAGCATTTGAGATGTGGCTCAGGTTTAATGTTGACACTGTGACTGCTATTTTAAAATTGGCCCCTGCAAATCTAACGTTATGTCAATAATAACGATAGCCTTTTTCATTAAATGGTCGCTTTTTGTAAGAATGGTAACAAGCAATAGTTGTGTATGTTAAGTAGTGCTCAACAGAAGTGTTGTATGTTATTTCTAGGCACAATGGGACGCGTTATCAGGGGACAGAGAAAAGGTGCTGGGTCAGTGTTCAAAGCCCATGTGAAGCACAGAAAAGGTGCTGCTAAACTCCGACACATTGACTTTGCGGAACGTCATGGCTATATCAAGGGGATAGTGAAGGTAAACCACTCCGAGCAATGTGTTCCGTTGTGTGTCCTTGTCTGAATGGATGGAACATGATTTGAAATGTATTATCTATGGTCAGACTGTCCTTACACTGTCATTAACCCACACAGGATATTATCCATGACCCTGGCCGTGGCGCTCCCCTAGCCAAGGTGGCCTTCCGTGACCCATACCGTTTCAAGAAGAGGACAGAACTCTTTATCGCGGCTGAGGGAATCCACACCGGACAGTTTGTCTACTGTGGCAAGAAGGGTAGGTTTTTCGTGTGCAGGAATCCCGCTTTGATATCCTTTTCATCTTGGCGCTCTGGTGTGCCATGTGAATTCGAACGCGTCTTTTGAACGCCAGTCATTCCTTCACATCCCTTACAGCTCAGCTGAACATTGGCAATGTCCTGCCCGTGGGCACCATGCCTGAGGGGACCATCATCTGCTGCGTGGAGGAAAAGCCAGGTGACAGAGGCAAGCTGGCACGTGCATCCGGAAACTATGCTACTGTCATCTCCCACAACCCAGAAACCAAGAAGTCCAGAGTCAAGTTGCCCTCTGGGTCCAAGAAGGTCATCTCTTCTGCCAACAGAGCGGTTGTCGGTGAGTAGGCTACACTTAACTTTTGTATGTAGCTAACTGCTTGTAGAAACTGTCAAGCAAGCTTGTCAATTGCACACAAAAAAAAAAAAAAATCATCGGTGGCCAGGTATCTGAGACATTCTGATCTTCGACGGTCAAATTCTAAAATGTGTGCTTGATGCATGCTAGTGTAGGAAGCAACATGCGAAAGGCAGAGCTTGTTGATTTATGCACCAATAAGTTGTCAATTGTATCCTGGTGGGCGCTGAAACCTTTGACCTTCGAGTCCAAAACAAGGCTTTGCATGCGGAGTGAGAAGGACCAACTATGGTGTTTTCCAGGTGTGGTTGCCGGAGGCGGACGTATTGACAAGCCCATCTTGAAGGCTGGCCGTGCCTACCACAAGTACAAGGCTAAGAGAAACTGCTGGCCACGTGTCCGTGGTGTGGCCATGAACGTAAGTGGACCTTCAATACCAACTCGTGGTTCAATTATTCATTTTAGAACTATAGACTATTTGGCGATATTACATTCACTTTGTGTCGTTCTGAGGCCAATGTACAAATGGCTGGCGTGACTGGGGCTCATAATGTACCTCTGTTGACAAATGTCAGCGGTTTCATGTGCGAGCAGCACTACAAACATTGAAAGCCACACAGAGATGGAAAGATTAGGATTCCTTAGCACTTTAAGTTGTTTTGTTTGTAGATACACGTAACCCTGACATTGTTTCTCTTCATTCCTGCAGCCTGTTGAGCATCCCTTCGGTGGTGGTAACCATCAGCACATTGGCAAGCCCTCCACCATTAGGAGGGATGCACCTGCTGGTCGTAAGGTCGGTCTCATTGCTGCCCGTCGTACAGGCAGACTGCGCGGAACAAAGACCGTTCAGGAGAAGGAAAACTAACTTGATAATAAAATTGCTTAAAAAGAATGCAATCGGTGTTGGACTCCTTTTGTGTGAACTACACGTTTGCCTTGTATATTTGTTAAAGGCCAGTGCAATTTGAAACGCAAGTTTGTGTACAGATGAGGATTAATGCTCACCCATTGGCATCAATAAACCCAGGATAATAGGTTTGATCTACTGCCAAAGTTACTAATTTGTTTATCTGGCTTTTGATGACTAGATGACCCTGAACTAGTCTTGAAAGGTAGTCATCTCTGCACTGAAATGAGTCATTGTAGGGATTGTTCCATTATAACAGTTGCCCTTCAGTATCATTCCAAAAGACAAATATTTGGAACGGTAACTTTGATTAAATTCATGACGTACGCTTGCATGTCAATCCTTGGCTAAGCAGAGCTTCCTATTGTTCAAACTACACGGTTTTATTGGAGTGATTTACAGTATGGTAAAAATAATCAAACTAGGCGCAACTAAACCATCGGTACTAGGGAGAAATTCAACAAATAAACCATTGCTTTTCAAACAGTCCCATATGAAGCATTAAACAGGGAGGCGTTTTCAAGATTCCATGTTCTTTATTTGCTAATGGCGCAATGCTTTTTATATTTCTGTGCACAAAAAACCTCACAAGGTGAAAGTTCACATCGCGACTGTAGCTCCAGAATTCAACGTCACACCATGGCCAAAACAAAAGTCGGCAAAAAACAGGGCGCAGAACTCTGTACAGTCAATATCTTTAAAAATAACACAAGGACAAAAATGTTCCTTTAAATCAAATTCTATCATTTTTTTTGTGAAATACAACAAAATAAATTCTATAAAATAAGAGCAAAATATTTAAATATAATACGGTGGGCAGAATATTTTCATTTGCAGGAGTATTTGGTATATTTTAGACAAAAAAATCCAAAAAATACACGCATTCAAGTTACCAATTAAATACAGTATTTACTGATGTTTACCTTTAACTCCTACAGAATTAAACTTTACTTAGCTCAAGTTGCAACACGACTAATCAGTTATCTTATGAAACAACCCTAATGTGTTGCCCATTCTCCGAGGAGGAAGAATTCTCAAGATGTTACGGCCCAGGCTCAGTCACCTTTCCCTGGGGAACAGAGACACCCCCATCCTGGCAAGATATATGCCCTCATGGAAGCCAAGGGCATGCCGGTCTAGATCTAATGGTCTAATGAAGAGAAAAAGAAGCAAACCACAGTCTTTTACAAACCAGGCAGCCTGGGGCAGCAAATCTGTTGCATATGTTTCATTTATCAAAATTCCTATTGATGAAACTGTCTATTCCACCAAAAACTGACTGCAGAATGTGAAGTTGGAAGATTATAATGTGCAATTGAAAAGCCACTTACTCATACATTGGTTCCAAATTTCTTCCTCAATGTACAAAGATTTTGAAAGTAAAAAAAAAAAAACCTAAGGGAGTCCCCACAATAGCTGTGGGGTTAGAACAACAGCTATCGGTTGTTATGATCACACGTTTTCCCTTGGGCTCTGCTATTCTGGTGAGAAGCCATGCTAACTGTTACAGCATATCAACTAGAGCTTCAAAAGGATTGAATTAAGAACCAGAACCAAAAAGAAAAAAAAGAAAAAAAAGGAGAAAGGCAATTCAGAACAATGGTGCGTCGCCGCTGTTTCACGTCAACCAAACACCGTAGAAGTCCACGCAACCATCCCAACATCTCACACTAAAACCAGCACCGGCTCACGGGTCGAACGCGGGCCTGGGAGCTTAATAAGAATGATGACGACAGTGTCCCCCCCCCCTGCAACGGAACGAGCAGCGACCGTCCGGTGGTAGACCAAATCTCGGTGGAGCATGGGTGATCAAACAAAAAAGGAGCTTTTTTAGATTACTTGTTTTGTTTTTTTTGTTGCTGCTAATATTATCCATATCGTTTGTCATCCGATCAGCGAGATATCCCAAAAGCAAACCTGACACAGTTAGGCTATTTGAGGATTTTTTTTCTTTTTTTTTTTCCAACAGTCAAAAACATTAACATACTATGTACACCTTTTTTGTCGCGGAGACAAGCGCGTCGTCAGGTCTGCATCATTTTTTACGTTTGTTACAACTCTGGCGTCTCGCTCCCCTCTGCGGCCGCCAGCAGGCCCCGGGGAGCAGGGCAGGCAGCCCTTAGCGGAAGAGAACCTCCCCCAGGCTGGCTGCGTCGAAGCAGGCCGATGGGGAGAGACTCTCGGAGGGGGGTTTGTGAGGCCTGGTCCTGCCCTGCCCTGCCTGGCCTTGCCTTCGGGGCCAGAGAGAGAGATATATATAGAGAGAGAGACAGAGAGATATAGAAAGAGTGTCCCTACTGGGAGCTCTGTCGGTCGGAGGATGAGAGGAGAGAGAGCAGGACGACGAGGCTCGAGGCACAGAAGAGGTGGGGTGGGGGGGGGGGCGTATTTTACTCCTTAGGCGGGGCAGGCGCCGGGATGGAGGCGGGGGCGGGGGTGACCTCCTCGGTGCCCTCCCAATTCTCTTGTGCTCTTGGCCCAGGGCTGGGGGTAGGCCCGGGGCCTGGGGTCTGGGTGGGGCCCGCGGCCGGGGCAGGGCCAGGGCGCTGAGGGTTGTTCATGTGCTGGGCAGCGGGACCAGTGTACGGTTGCCCCTGAGGATGGTTGTAGGGCTGGAGAAAAAAGAAATAAGATAACTGTCTACATCAAATTGATCCCAGATTAGTTGAAGCTGTTCATGACTCGCTTAAACCACTGTGCTCTCTCCGTGTGCTGCGGTGCGCTGCCGGCGGGTCTACCTGCTGGAACGGCGCCGTCCCCGGAGAGTTGGGATAGAGGGAGGTGTCCTCGGGCGGAGAGGAGTCCTGATCGTCGGGCGCTTCCTGGTCGTCTGGCTCCTGGGAAACGCAGCACACCTCCATATTAAACCCCGCCCCCGTCACACGTCCACCTCACACCCTTCCCATTCCGTGAAACAAAGGTGAATGCCCACTGAGCCTCTGGCCTGGAACTAAACGCAGGGCGTTTTCAAAGTGTTCTGTGTGCCCTGACAGCGAGTGAGAGTGAAGCAAAGCGCTCGCAGAAGGGGGGACATGTAAGAGACTCCGTTATGTGAGTGGGTGTGGTCGGCACCGGTTAACTTCTCCCCGGGATAAGAAACGCTCTGAACGAGCTCTCTCCCCGTCAGACCTGACCACACGGAGGTAGAAGAGCACACACACTAATGATCCTAGGCTGCCGGCGAGGTCTAATCTCACCACAAGACGTCATTCAATATCAACATTCCATTAACTATAGCCAAGGCTTGGAGTTTTCGATCGCTTGGGCGAGTGGCTGGCTGCACCACAGTTTGAGTTTGCTTTGGGGAAGAACCATCAGCTCTCTCAGCCTGAACGCAGGGGGTGGCTAGGGGGGGGGGGGGGGGGGTTCCCGCCCCGTGTTCAGACCGACGGCTGGCTGTGTCAGTGCTACCCTGGCTACTCCCCGGGACACGCTCCCTGAGGCTGTGGTACCGGACGACTGAGGAGAGGACAGACGAGGGCAACGGTGGGGGGGGAGAGGGGGTAGGGGGTGGGGGTGTGGGGGTGGGGGTATACGAGTCTTACAGTGTGCTGCTGCTGTCCTGTCCCTTCCCCTGGCAAAAGCTGCTGTGGCGAGGGCGGTTTCCGCATCGCAGCGTCCTCTTCAGACACCACCTCGTGCTTCGTTAAGTGACACTGGTTTTGAAATGGCAGTTAATATATTTTTATATTTTTATATATTTTTTTGCATTTTGACGAGTGTCAAAAACGATTTTTAGTAGTTTATGAAGATTATTCATACTGCATGGTGAGGATCAATCAGGTTAGACATTGGGTTTACAAAGAGATTCGTAACGAAAGGCAAATTCAAGCATCGAGGCCTTGCAGTAAAACCGTAAAAATTCAATCATATCACACGTCATAAGGAGTAAACAATAAAAAGGGGGCATATGCTGGACGTAAAATTGTCGAAAACTCAAAGCCATACCTATAGTAAAACTTAATGAATAACAGACAGTTAAACTCACATCTTGGCAAATATCAGACTCCAAGGCATTAACATTCCAAACCCAAACAAACCCTGATTTCACAAGGTTTGACTATAAATGTGTTAGAAGACCAAACTATTATTTGAAAGTTAGAAAATAAACGAGGGTTGGATTCATCTAGAGCTTAACGGCAGAAGGCCTAGACGCTAGAACCCTAGAGGCTACTACTGTACCATGCAAAGAAGACATGAGGAAGCAAAGGGCCAGTACAAATCACTTCCACTGCAGTCAAGTTGCCTTCACACTACTTCCTTTGTCTAAAGAGCTGCGAACGGCCATAGCGTGGGATCCGGGTGTTTTTCTGTGTGTGTGTGTGTGGCCCGTCGCTCAGAGACCATTACCTCCTCGGGGCAGAGTTCGCAGGCCTTGGCCAGGGTCATGCGGGCGCTGTGCGAGCGCTCCAGGAAGTAGCCGTTGGACGTCTCGTTGCTCTGGACCGGGGGGGACCAGTTGTTGTAGGTGTACTGGGGGTTGCCGGTGTACGGCCGGCGCTCCA
>JAVQJS010036532.1:0-2500 GCA_036024795.1 Galaxias rostratus
TTTGGCGCAAGGTTGACACGGATAAAGAATGATCATTTTACACATGAGAGCACTGCGGCTAATGGAAGCCCTCTCTCTCCCCCCACACACACACACACACACACACACACACAAACAAACACTCACATACTTATCCATCTTTTCATTGCATATCTCTATTTCTCCCTTTCTTCCCTGTTTACCTTTGACCTTTGTCTGTGATTCCTGTCAGGTCTTGAGCAACATCCACACAGTAAGGGCCACCTACAGCCCCAAGAACCCCAAGACCTGGAGCTTCTCCCCCCGGGTAAACACATTCTCAGTGACTGTGGTCTCTGCCATATACCCACACATCAGACCTGCCTTAACGTCTTCTCTCTCTCTCTCTCTCTCTCTCTCTCTCTCTCTCTCTCTCTCTCTCTCTCTCTCTCTCTCTCTCTCTCTCCGTGTGTGTGAGAGAGAGAATGAGAGAGAGAAAGAGAGAGAAGATAGAGAGTGCATCTATATCTTACATGTCTTTATGTTCCTACATACTTTGAATGTGTTTTTCTGCGTTGACTTTGTTTTGAATGAATATCAACATAATCTGGACCATTCAGGACCACGGGCAGCGGCTGTTTAAACAACAGGCCCGGTACAAGCATATGGGAGATTCTGATTCTGGAGAACGGTAGAGACTGAATCACTGAGATATGATTATCAAACAAAGCAACCAATTTAGAAAAATCGTTGATGCAGTCTGTGGTAACTGCCCTGGCTGGGATGTATTCCTTGAGACGTGCCTCGGCAAGGCGACTGTTGGAATAGCAAATGTGAAATTAGTGAGAAATGTGTGTATGAACGCGCTCGGTCAATTAGCGAGACAAGAGAAGAAGGGGACCCGCACATCAGTTGTAGGCATATTCTCGTGCACACGGCACATCTGCCCACGTAGCTTGCACATACCACCTGCATCACCCCCCCCCCCCCCCCATCACCTCCACCACCACCAACACCCCACCCCTTACCCAGTCCCGCTTCCCACGTAGCCTACCAAATAAGTTCATGTATCTCTGTCTGAAGTACATCGGCTCAGGTATATCCCGTCCATCCTGTTTGCCAGAAATAAATGCATAATCGATTTACGTGTCCTCATCCACGATATGATTTTCTTCAGATGGCTGCAGGCAAACAGCTATTCCTCAGTACAAAAGCCCCAGTAAACATATATAGCTGAGGCTTTAGTTTTTGCAATTAAACGCAGTTTGGATCCGTTATTTAGGGATATAATTTTAGACGAACGTTCACGAGTTGTCTGCGCACATGCTGTTGCGTGCATCTGAAAGTGACCGTCTTCTTCTCCTGTACTCCAAGAAGGGCCTAAATGTCGGCTTTGCAAGCCGGAAAGGGGCAGACTGAAGGCCGATCGATTCTCCAACGAGAGGTTATAGGCTATACGCGGTATTTTAATGTCATGGACTCGGGCCAAATTGATAGTGATAAATATTTGCCGGAAGATTAGGTGAGGGGAGTGTGTCGGAGGTGCTCTATCTCAGACCTGTAACCTCGGCAGAGACGTCCCTCTCTGTGGCGGATTAGCCCCATCCATCCAGTGTCAATGGCTGTCTTGTTGAGAAAATCAGTGAGTAAACACGGTTGACAGAGAGGGAGGGCGCCGCTGATTACTCATACAAATAGACTGCAAACTCCGCCTGGGTGCGCCTGCATGCTCCTCCCGAGATGCGTTTTTTTCCATTCCCTTCTATTCTCCCTCTCCACTCCAAGCACGTTGACAGCGCCCGCTGCCTCGAAGGCTTTTCCCTGTCCTGCTGTTCCCACTTTGTCCGCCATCAATCACTCCACCATTGTGTCCTGGATGTTATATAGAGTCACTTAATATCCCCTCCTTCATCTCTATTCACTCCCAAAATGATTCTCCATAAGGGCCCAGTGGCTGGGGGATAGCTAGAGGTGACGGAATATGGTTGGAAGAAAGAGGTAGCTTCTGCAAGTAAATACACCCCTAAAACCTACTGGCCCAAAGCAGATAGAACAACTGGGATTGGGGGTAGAAGTGAAGTGGACTTCTAATTCTGGACCAAAATTAAAATTATTTTTAAGAAATATACCAGGACCATCTTACACTGAGGTAGGCTTGCAATTTTGCCTACAGTTATTTTTGCATAATTGTGCAAAATCTATTATAAAAATTATGTATTTTGTTTACAATTACAGGACCTTATAAATAATTGTCAAATAAAGGACACAACCCTACAAACGTGACATTGCTAAAATAAGCATACGTCAATCAAGGATTGATAACTTGCTTTTTGTTCTCCATTGAATAACGAAGATCACAATGTAGGCTTGTGGCCTATGTCTTATGACAATATAATACAATAATAATAGCACAACATCAATAAATATTTACTGACCTCAAGAACCTGAAAACGACATGTGCAAGCTATCTTAATTGGGTTTAGCAGTCTGTAATTTCCATTTGAGAGTAAAGGGATTTATACAACCTGTTGTTTCAGGTATG
>JAVQJS010036532.1:7500-15540 GCA_036024795.1 Galaxias rostratus
TGAAAAAATGTTATCATTGAAAATAATAGGCAGTCTCTGCGACTGAATAATTTAAATTCAGTTAATTTCCTAAACTAGCTTGGTAGAGATAGAACTGATCCCGATCCATAATATGCATACACCGATTATCCTCAGAGACACACACACACACACACACACACACACACACACACACACACACACACGCACACACACGCGCGCGCACACACACACGCACGCACACACACACGCACACATACCCCCACACAGTTCGCACACTTGCAAGAATACATGATGATTATATACAAACTGACACACACACGCACACACACACACATATACAGCTCTCATACATACACACACCCCCATCTCTCTCGCAGCATGGCCTGGAAGATGCTCACCACCAGATTAAATTACAAATGTTTCAGTGGATTGGAGTTGTGGGACATAATGAAGCAGAGCGCCACGCTGAGAGGTAATTACCCAGCAGCCCTATCTCCGCCCGCCCGCCCGCCACCAGAGAGCACCCAGTGAGGTGAGAGCCAAGATAAATAGCCAAAGTACAAAACTACTGACCCCTCAAAAGTTTCATTTACCGTCAACCCCCCTCGCCTGCCTCTATCTGCCTCCCCCTGGCTGTGGGGGGATTTGGAAGAGGTAATCATCTAGGGACAGTTTTGGTAGGTTGATGAATGGTGTGTGTGGCTTTCAGTGCCCATACACACACACGCACACACCTGTCTATGGGGCCGTGGCGTGGGCCCCGTGTTGGCCAGCTCTCTGTAGAGGCGAGCAGGGCTGGAGATGAGGAGCATGCCGGCGTATTGAGTCGCCAGGGCCAACCAACGAGAGGAGGAAGAGACCAGAGGGACATAGAGCCCCCACCCCCTTTTCTAAACCACCCCAACACCTTCCTTCCCACTTCCTCCAGCCTATCACTCAAACACGCTCTATACCTGTCCTTTTCTGTTGACAACACATTTTCTCTGGCCATCTGCACATTTCCAGGCCAACAGAACTGAGCAGGAAGTGTGTGTACACCAGGGACTGCTCCTAAAGGGGGTAGGTGGCTCCTGCCAGTTTCCACGCCGTGAACCAGGAACAGGGAGGAATAGGATTGCAAGAGGAGGAACAGAAGAGATGGGGGCTGTGGTATTTGGGCAGACAGAGCCGAGGCACCTCAGGTGGAGTCTAACCCTGCCTCCTATCCCAGGCGTGCCAGCCAAGGTGGCAGGATAGAAGCTCCATCGATGCATAATGCATCAGAGGGCTTCCCCCTATTGACAGCCCCCAGTGCCGCGTGCACTCCGGCAGCCCAGCCGCTAATCAAAGACGACACTTCCCAATGTCCAGAAACACACACATCCACACACGCACACACACAGAAATGTACTAATCAAAAAGTGTATTTCCTCGAGGCTGACTCCCAAGAGAAATCCTGCTGGAAGAAATTGGAATAATTTATTAGCTTACAAGTTTTCGTTGACAGTTAGCCCGAGGCTATTTATCTCAGTAATAGAGAACGTCTCCAATGTGGCAAAATTGACCAAATCAAAGCGCTTTGATCAGAAAATGAATCTGGCAAGGCTGTCTGTCTGTTGGTGTCCCGCGAGGGGAGTGGGAAACAAACAAAACTGAGCAGAGAATGAGTGAGGCAGTGAGAGAGACAGTGAGAGCCTGAGTAGAAAAGAGCGAGCGAGGGAGAAAGAAAGAGAGAGACAGAGTATTCAGCTGGTGACCAGAAGAAGCACGTGAAAGATAAATTTATGTTACAAGTGAAATCTCCCACTAAATTATGAATCTCGCAAAGGAGCGAGTACTGTTTAAAATGGAGAAGATTGGCAACATAAATAGTATGACATTGACGTTATAACAAATCTATACGGAGGTTTAAGATCTCTTGTAGTTGTTTTTGAAATGGCAACCTAATTGTCCTGTTGTTTGGTATTAAACATGGGGGACAACTGATGAATTTTGTCTGCTAGGAAAAAAAAAACACCGCACCAAAATAAAAATGCAAACATAAGCATCTCATTGAGGAAATCACAGTCGTTTTCTCAACACAAGGCCTGCTTAGGGACGCAGCCTTCAACATTTACGGTGGACACCATGTTGGAGGGAGAAACAGTGTGGGGGTTAATTTACTAATTGGAGCTCAAGCTCTCCTATTTCTGTCCTCTGTCTTCTAATTATTAGTGTTTTCAAAGATGAACTGAGCTCCACTCTTGGCTGTTTCTACATGACACCGAGAGATGTGATCCCTCCTGCACTCCCCGCTTCTTTCCCTCCTCATCCCTCTCTGTGTTCCGTCAGTAACAAAGAGTGAGGAGAGCTGTATAACATGCTTTTGACATGATCCCCGCGGCATGCCTCTCTGGTTGAGGAAGGCCTGGCCTTGCGGTGGAGACTGACAGACAGTTCAAAGGGTCGTCAGGCTGACACTGCCGAGGGGACACTGAACATGCCACAGTCGTCTCAATTAGCAGGCCAGTCGTTTTGATCCATCGCTCACAAAGAGATCCAATGGAACGGATCTCCCTACGTTAAGCGGCTGTCCATCCCAGTCTCAAAATAACCTATTGCATTGTACTGCCAGTAGTAGCCCGTCGATAATGTGGATATTACAGTAATTGTTGTCGTAACAATTGGCTTTCACTCCAATCTTGAATTCAATTTTATTTAAACAATACGTTCGAGTATCTGAATCACTTTTTTGTTCGAACCTTATTAGTTTGCAAATTGCATGAGTTTTGGAACATACAATTGTACAAGTGTACAATTGCCTACAATATACAGTTTATTATTTATATTATTACTACATGCAGCAGGTTGGCTGATCAAAACGTATAAGTTGATCCTCAGTCAATTGTCATACTCTTCACAACTTCTAAGCATTCTTTCAGAGTGGGAGCCATCACTTAGCAAAATGATTTATTAAATCATCTAAATCTGTATGACATGCAGTACATGTAGGCCTACAAACCCATAAATATGACATGGAATATTTGGAATGTCTGCTAATTTGGCAAATGTCCTGTTGACTATTGTAAAATAAATATTTGGCATCCTTGTGGAACCAAAGTTCTTGTTCCAATGTGAGGGAATGGTCAAAGTGAAGACCAGATCCCAAAAGAGACCGTATGTGCCTTTTGGACACACTGAGGGCTAGATTTGGCATCTCAGCCATAACATAAATTGAAGGACATATCCTACTTTGTCAGGAAATTTACTAAGACAAAAACTAGGTTTTGAGGCCTGAAATTAATGTTTTGAGAGAGTTGTTATGATTTTAACACATTGTTGGTTAGATCATCATGCTCAATCATTTGGTATCTTGCACAGGTAAAAAATAGAGAAGAGAGATAGATTGGAGGGATGGATGGATGCATGGATGGATGGATTGATGGATACAAGAAAGTAGTCATAGGGAACTCTGCCAAGCCTATAACTATAAGACTGGCAGTGACCCCCATCTTTTTTACCTTCCCTCTGTCCCTCACCCTTTCTTCTCACTGTGCTCTCAGAACCCCCCTTTTTAATCTATTCGCTTAATGAATTTTTACCTGGCACAGACTGCTTTAAACTCCATTTGGACTTCAGCCTACAATTACCTCCTCAGAGTCTCCAAAGTAACTGCGCCTGGCCTAATTAGTATGCACTATCAATTAACAAACTTAATAGCTGGCAGATTGATTAGATCCTCTGTAGCAGGGCCGAACTGAAGCGACGCACAGACTGAAAAATTATCCCCTTGCACACTAGATACATTTCTCCTGCTTTCTTGCACACATAAATGCAGGCATTATCATGGACATATTTCCAAAATATATAGGGACCATACATTTTAATTCAAAGACGGGTAGTCTGTTTTGTAGACTATATCAAGAGCTGTTTGAAGACATAGTCATTTAGACATGATGTTCACACCCTAGCAACTCTAAAATAATCATACTCCTAATCAATGGAAAGGCCATTCCCTTGGATTGTAACCTGCATCACATCAACTGGGTCCCTGTAACCTAGAACAAAATGTTGAAGATTTAGTCAAAGAGAACAGTGTTCTCTTGTGTTTCCTTATAATGGGTTTAAAGCATAAGGGCTGGGGCTGCTGCTAGTGCTGTTCCAATATTTTAAAAAAAGTAATAAAAAAATGTATTTCATGGGAAGTAAGTGGCAGCCGTGGGTGGCATGTTAGGCAAAAGAAACCAATTTGTCAGGGGAATGAAAATTACAGTTAAAGCATGCATTCATTTTCTGGACATCGACGTTGCTATTTAAGTGTGCTGTCTGACATAAAAGTCGCTGAATAGATAGGAATGTCGACATTTTTCACTTTCTTTCTCTTCATTCATCTTCTTTTTCTCGTGACAAGCTGATGTGTTTTAAAGGTATTTTGTTTAAAAATTGTATAAATAGGGTAATATTCAAATTGAGCGAATTTGAAAGACATTTTACAAATATGTCTTTGAGAAATAAGGCAGTAGTCGCACTTGCTAAATGTAATGCGGTTTACTTTGGGAACTCAAATTGGCGTATGACCAGGCTCCTATACGTGCACTTATCATGTAATAATAATAATAATAAATATGCATCGGACCAAACAATATTTGTCGTGGACAGAAATAAAAATGGCAAGGACACAAATATGAAGAGCTAAAATATATTTTTTATAATAATGTAATCATCGATTTCAATAACCAACATGGACGGAACAATTTCAGAAATAATTTTGTGTGGCTTTATAAAGAACACATGTCTTGCACATGTTGTCCATGATGCTGGCAATCTGTATCTTTTTCGTGTGCTTACAATAGGTCATGTATGCCATATTCAAATATTTTTACCTTGTTTAATAGCAAAATTAAAGATGATTGCTTATTAACATAAATATCAATAACCAAACATTATGACAATTACCCGCCCTATTTACGGCAAACTGTATATGCCTGAAAATATAGTTTATTTTCATTAGGAGGCATGAAATGCAATCATTAGTGCATTCATTAAGGACACTCTAAACAATTATTCTGGTTATTTTTCAGTTATCCTGTAATGATTCTTGCAGAGATAAATAAACTCAATTTCTCGAGTAATTCTACACAATGCAGGTTATACACATGGTGTAGGCTTTTGAGCTCAATCGGTCTGACCAAATGAACAAATAAGATAATGTCTGATGTGTAGGTATATGATAGCGTATTTTTCTAAACTTTCCACTCTGTGTCCAGCAAAGAAAGATCCATTACCTGGGCAGAAAAACGACAAACGCTTGTCTAGATAGTTCATAGCACGGTAATACAACGCCTGGAATGTGCTAGGAGTTCGGGGAAGCAGCAGAATTGAGGAGTCACATGCAATGAGTGTCACAGCATGAAGACAGTGGCCGGGGGGAGATTGGCCCCTGGGTGCGCTCTCTGGTGAATGTCATAGCACCAACAATCCGAATAGTGGGACACTGGGAGTTCAAGTAGCTATACTGCAAGAGCATACCAGTGGCATTCTCAACGATTGTCGAGTGTAAGTGTAACACTTGAATTAAGTCATTTTCTTCTTCTTTTAATTGCACCTCCTTAACACATTTGACCGTATCAAAGTTAAACTGAATTTGTTTAGGTAATCAGGCCATATGTGGCCACAATATTGCACGCATTTTGAAATAAAAACCGAACTGTTGTGTCCGAAGTAGGATTGTTAAAACAACGCGAAGACCCCAAACAGACTTGCCCCGGACATCGCTTCAATGTACGAACAAGTTAGGGGCACACCACGTGGCCTATTGGCCAAGTTCCCGATCAACACACACAACAATAAACTCACTGTCTTTACAGCCCCAGTCGTGGGGCAGTCTGGGCCTTCTTCATCGTCGGCTTGAACGGATGTATATTCCGTTGTCCACGACCTTAATTTTGATTTATAGGCCGTCCATAAATTAGAAAAATATGTTTTAGAATTCCATCCTGTGGAAAAGCGGCGCGTGATGTCAGGGGATTGGGTGATATTTAAGATGTCAGTAATACATATTAGATTAGCGCGCTTTGTTCCCCCGTAACAGCAGGTGTTTAATCATAGCTGATGGCAGAAGCGAAATGCGTTAGGACAGGCCAGGTCCAAAATTGGAGCTGCCTTCCCGGGATTGCGATAAATCATAGGCCCAACATTGCTGCTTACCTACCAAACCCACTTCCACCCTAATCTCCAAAATTATAGTACGTGGTAAACCATAAAGCTCACGGACCATGTAATTATTGCACAATTAAGGACTAAACTTAAAATGTTTGTCTCTCTGTACCACCTTTAATTTACAAGACGTCTCTGCATTTGGTATTAAGGTTAGATCGATTGATATATGACGCTTTCATTAACTATTAAAATGGTATTCATTATCAACGGAGGAATAATTGTGGCGTATACTAATGCAATTACTTCGGTTAAATATGATTTATGTAACATAAATACTGTGGATAACTCGATTAAAAAGCTAAATATGAACTTAAGCACTGGAGGTTAAGTTGAAATTACTTCCAGGTTGGACACATGCTTGGTGGCTGAAGTCTAGTTTCTCTTATAGCCTGCATCGGACGCACATGCCCCTATTATCGTAGTTATCATTATCGTGGCATAAAATGTGATTACTTTTACGATAGCCTGTTTTGTGATTGTATGCATTTCGAGAAGGCTGAAATGGATGAGAGATTTGAGCCGAGGAGACTTGGGGAGGAGTGGAGAGGGAGAAGACGTTAGGAGAGCAAACATTTTCAAGGTCACTCAGTGAACTGGAACGAGAGCGAGGAGATGCATGGCGAAAATAGTGCGTTTTGACACAAGCGCGGTTTGATTAAAAGGCAACGTAATGGGTTTAAACACACGCCAAGAGAATGCCGCCAGACCCCGTTGGCTTTTTAGAGAATTACTTAACGGTGCAGTGATGGAAATACGATTGTAACGTTTGGTAATGGAAAAGAAAGCCTATGTTATTATTTTTTTCCTTGTTTTCTGACAATTTCTGTTTTCTGACCCAAAATAAATTACTCGAGTTAATAGTCATGGTAGACGAGATTTTGAATTCCTTTGTGGGAATAGGAAACAGGCATACCTTGCTGTTTCATTTTACATTTGTTACCATGAACAATATTGGTTAGAATGATGAAACATCAAACTCCTAATGCAACATTAGTAATTGTGACTGGGAAGACAAATAGCCCTGCTGGAGAGATTGAGTTTAAAAAGGAAAAAAGAAACAAGTCAACCCTGGAACCCGAGTTAGGCGCCTTGTTACGGGATGCCGAGATACACAAAATAGTGGACCCAGAGCACCGGTGAATGGAATAATCCTCGGAGCAGAACAAACGGAATTGCAAAACAAACTGAAAGATGATTTAATGGTTGTAGTATAGGGAAAACAACCCGTGATATTAGCTTGCACTGAAAAGTGTTAATCATGCATACCTGCCAGTGGGAACGCATGCAGCCAATAATAATGAAATCAAACCAGTACTTACGTATAAATTATTAGTAAAACCATTGTACAATGAAACCCGAGTTATTCAATTTATTGAAACGTCTACAAGCAGCCCAAAACATAATAAATACGCATGTCACTGAAGGTCAATAGTTCTCAGGGGGTACTATAAAACAATTTGTTTAGCTGTAGACTTTAAAAAGACCATTTTGCCTGAGTAGCCATACTGTCCACTTCAGCACTGTTTATCCTGGAACCACCTCTTCATCGAGTCTCTTAATTCCTCTCTAATTCTGCGTGTCAAGGCCGTGTTTCCCCGCTGTACCGCCCATTGGCCCCTTGTCTCCCCGTTTTTAACTCTCTCCAGCATTACTCAGCTCAATGACACAAGGCAAATTGCGTTTAATAAATTAGCTTAATGGATTCGAGGATCGGTTAGCGGGCCCAATGTTTCCTCTGGTTAAGCAAAACATTTATATCCGTATACTCTCACTCGCCGCGGCGGCGCGCCGGGGGGGGGGGGGGGGGGGGGGGGGGGGGGGGGGGGGGGGGGGGGGGGGGGGGGGGGGGGGGGGGGGGGGGGGGGGGGGGGGGGGGGGGGG
>JAVQJS010036533.1:0-20000 GCA_036024795.1 Galaxias rostratus
GGTAGGGATAAATCTTTTATGTCCATAACATCCATATTTCTGTAAAGCTGCTTTGTGACAAATTGTTTTTGTAAAAAGCGCTATATAAATAAAATTGAATTGAATTGAATTGAATTGTAGAAAATGGCATACACATAAACGCACAGACACACTTTAAAGCAAGCCTAAGAGATTGTGCTCGTGCACACACACACACACACACACACACACACACACACACACACACACACACACACTTACACACACACAAACTCTATAAACATGAAACAGTATAACACTTTACCAGAGCCCAACAACTTTTTGGATGGCTTGTTTGAGAGGGAATTCCCTTCCCTTCTACACACTTTGGGAATGATGGACAGGTAACTGATATTCAATGTGTTTACTACCATGAAAAGGATTCTACTCAGATTACGCAACCCAAGGGTGAGCTCATCCTATAATATTGTGTCTGGCAATACGGCAACATGGAGCATAATGAGCAAAAATAATTTATGAGGTAAATAATACATGTGTGTGTGTGTTCATAATAATGATAGTGCCTTCATTTGAGCTTTTTCCAAAACGTTATTGCAGTGCATGCCCACTACAAATGGATAGAGAATTTTTTTATATAATATATTGTTATTTATTCCGTTACTAACGGTAATAATTAAAAAAGAACAATTACACTGATTGAGCTCAAGGTCCTTTATTGCCATGTTACAGTAAATGATGAGGTTCATGGTATATAGTAGATACATTTTTCTTAAAGCTGAATAAACAATTCCCTTCCCCCACGTTTTCCCTTACCCTCCCTCCCATTTCATATCTCATCCTATTCTCTCCTCCCCATTCTACTCTTGCTCACAGCCAAACACAAAATCTGTCAACTTGTATTATTAATGTGACCAGAATGCTGCCTGAATGGCCATGTGAATAAAACAATAGCTTTGGGAGGTGTTGATATGCTACCTAATGATCAAAGGACAGTTAAGAAATGGCCAACAGGGATGGCATTTATCCTTACACCATGCATGGCAGATAAACATGTTGTTTAAATGAAAAATATATCCTGTTTATTGATTTGTACATAAAGGTTTAGCATAATAAGCTTTCAGAATAAATCAGCCTCACAGACCATTAATTATTTTCAGTAATCTTTATTTATCACTTGCAACTTTATCAAAATGATGTAGCATCCTAGCATTTCTTCAAGATCTTGTGTACATAGACATATAACTGAAAGCTACTGAAATAGAACACTGCCTGGCGACTGTCCAATGGTGCTTTAATGTATGCAACTTCCCTATGACACCCCAAAGAGCCTAAGAGGATTATGCCAAGGTTCTTGTCATATCACACCCAATAATATCTGCGGCAGGGCAGCAAGCTGCTCACTGTTTTCTGTCTGGCAGAGAGTTTCTCTGTGACACTGTTTAGAAGTATGGATATTTTTTAGATAGCTGCTTCCTTTACTTTACCCCAACTATCTCACTATTGCTACCAAACTACCAGTAATCTGCTAATCTAGTCCTCTGTCCTGTTCATGTTAGGTACACCCACAAGGATAAAATAACATGGGCACAACAGCTGAAACCATACTGCAATGTTCCAAAGCCTGCAGTCAATCTAAATCCTTTCACAGGAGCTCCGAGGTATCCATGGGCTCTGCGCCATTCTCTCTTTATGGAAACTACTTCATACCGCGCTCTTCATAATCCACACTGTCAAAAAGCAGTACTGATTGTTAAATTGAGCTAGCACAAAGGCACTGAATTGAATTGAGTCATTTCATGTTCTGTTGAGTAATGCTACCTGGTCCACAAATCGGTTCGGAATTTTTCGCGTGTCACCCTACTCACTAGACTCTGAGTGTAATTCTCCAAGCTGATGGTAACGTCACATTAGATGCCAGCAGTATTGGTCCACTCAATATGGTACTTACATTTGTAGGCCTATTGCTTACACACACTTACACACACTTAATCTAAAAGCGTTGCACTAAAAAGTTACTGCAAACCTACAAAAGATATACAAAAAAAGAATACACGGATGAAAGTCCAAAAAAAAATTAACATCTCAAAGTTGTGTTAGTATAGCACCTTGCTACAGTAAAAAATGTCCTGCAGGACTTTCCAATTAAGTGGGCTTGGACAGCGGTATGATGTGACAGAGCCAACCGCGTAATGAAAGAAGGGTTGTCACTGCTCAGCACCAAGGGAGAGTTGATTTCTGCAGGAGGCTGTATCCCTGTCTTACAGCCAGACTCAAGCCAACCAGTGGTTGGTTGGTCAAAACCGCTGCAACAACCATTCACCGGAGGCCAGTTAACTCTAGCACTCAGTTGGCAGAGGATATGAAACTGTAATTGCATTTTCCAATTACTAACAACTCACTCTGGAGGATATTTATAAAGTGATATTGCAGGTATGGAGACGGAGGTAATTAGGCAGAGTGTAGGAAGATTTGGAAAGGTTTGAAATTCAATTGATATCTAAGAAATCATCAGTTGGGGTATTTCATACAGGAGGACATATGAGTGGCATTTAATTTACAAACCAAACAAGTTGAGAGAGATACATACTGAATATGTTACTTTAAGTAATATCCACAGTATGATTAAAAAATGAAATACAGAGTTGACTTGATTGAAATAGCCCTGATTGTCTTATTATGAAAGAACATTGTGGATTATTGACAAGCTATCATATAGGTTAATCTTAAATCAGTATCATCTGTTAAAACAGACCTAGTTGAAGTCTCAGACAAATTCATTTCAAATAATTTACCTCTTTTTTACAGTGTATGATATTGAGCTACATCTGCATAATCTTGTTTCAACAACATGTAGTATTCTCTGATTAGCTGTTATAGCAGTCTCCTCCAATGTGAGGTATGGAGAGTAGTGGTTAAGCCCTGCAGAACTGTTGTTTATCAGACAGTGTAGCCAATGTAGGGGGATGCACAGTGTATGGTAAAAATGTCTCCAGGATCAATATATGGAGATAGGGTGTTACGGTTTGCTACAGATCACAACCTCCTGGCCTAAAGCCTCAAATGACTGACGAGGCATGGCATGCGGCATTCTGTATTTCTGGAAGATGGTGGTCTACCAGTCAACACCACACAAGTGCACCCAATATGATATACCGCAATCCACGGATTCTCTATGTGTTTTACGTCTGCAGCTCACACACCATCTTTTGCAAATGCTGTAACCCAAAATGGGATTAATAGACTTGGTGGATAATGATGCTAACGTGAGTCACTGAAGGCCCGTCGCCCGTCAGTCTGAGCAACGCTGCAGAGGGTCGTTGGCTTGCTGAGGCGGCGGCATGCCAAAGCGGCTGACATTCCATATGTCATATCTGGAGTCTTGAGAGGGCTCTGCCCTGCTCCCAGGGTGCAACTCTCTTCAACTCACGCTTACTGAGAGCGTCTTAAAGTAAACTTGAAAATCCATTTTGTGTCGTAATGCACGTCCCGTATTTGTTCTGGACAAATGCAGGGCATAATTTGTGCTTGATTAACATGACTTTGTTCTTATATATATATTGTAGATATTCAACATACAACCTTTTTTGGATGGAGGCTCTTGCAATGAAATACAAGAAAAAACTAACATAAAAGCGTTAATTTCATAAAATAAAAATCTATTCAGTCATACAAACAACATGATTTCATAAAATATGTATGGGACAAACAACAGGTTGCTTTGTAATCATCAGGCACCAGAGTACACAATGGCTACAATCAAATCCCTGCCATCCCTCTGCTATATTCCATGGAGACACCAGGTGGCCACTTCTGCCAGCCAGTCAGTCTGTAAGCCAGTCAGTCACTCAGTCATTCAGCCTGTCATTCAGCTTGTCAGTAGTCCATAGAAAATAGGATGATTCCTTCCACTTCACCTCTGTCTGTTC
This sequence comes from Galaxias rostratus, assembly GCA_036024795.1. Lineage (NCBI taxonomy): Eukaryota > Metazoa > Chordata > Actinopteri > Galaxiiformes > Galaxiidae > Galaxias > Galaxias rostratus. The sequence continues at coordinate 3,906 of JAVQJS010036533.1, forward strand.
TACGAGCCTCATCTTTCCAGGGTGAAGCCACCAACTCCACGCAGACATTTTTACTTGCTTATTAAATCACTCACAACAAAATCTGCGCCGCAGCGTCTAAAAACAAACGTGTTGTGAACGGAGTGTTATCTGTGTGCTTCCACACATTACGCACTAGAGCAGCCGTTTGGCAGATTCCTGTGAACTGGATTGCCTGAGAAAACACATCTTGACACTTTGTTATGACACTGAGAAAACACCAGTGTGAACTACTGCGGTGCAAAACCCAATTTGATGGCGCATTTAAGGTGTATTTATGCCTCATTCAGTAACCTCGCTGGTAGAGAACATCTCATTTGATTCACATTTGTGAGACCGTTGGTTGATGAGCAGAGTTACCACAAAGGCAACACAAAACAGATGCTCTGACAACTAGGTTGTTGCATTTGAATGTTAAAATATGCATCACGACACCTACACTACCCACTTAGCTCATTGGAGTAGGGAGCGGCTGAGACCAGGCTTGTGTGTCGAGGAGCGTGTGCTGGCCATGAAGAATTACATCACAGAGCCAAGCTCTTTTGTGGAGAGCTCTCCTCTCTGGGTGAGGAGCTGTCAGTCACCTCGTATCAACACGCCACTCAAGGAACTCGTAATGATCCCCTATCAATCTGCAGCCCTTCCCACAATCCTCTCTGGCTTTCTATGTTTAAGGGCCATTAAGTCCATTTTAGATTTGTGTTTGGGTTGTGAGCAGATCCTCATCGCAACCTCTTTAGGGAAGGAACAAAAAAAAAGATTTCCAATAAAAGCTTGTCGCATGGCATTTATTTCCCTTCCCTGACCTTTCTTGCTGGCACTTCTCTTAAGCTTGTATTTGTTTGGGTCTTATAACTGTTTCGTTTTGCCTCTTTATTCCCTTTTTCTTTATCAGCTACTGTTTTCTTGAACTAGGTCACTTGGTGGACAAACAGTTTGGCAGAGCTTCAATGCCAATACTATGCTGGTAAAGTTGCAGTGTAGACAGTGGCAATATTGGGTATATAGGCTTCTGCAGCAAGCAAAGACACTGCAGTCTACACCGGTTCTTTCCCCAGGGATCCTTGCCTTATGGCTGAGGGCTAGTCACAAGCCATGGAGTTTTAAAAGAAAAGCTGTGGTGCTGAAAATGCGCATAAATCCATTCAGCGCAACTGCAACACCCAACACCGCAAAAGCTACACCAACTCGTCAACAGGCCCTAAGGCTATGTAAGAAAACTTGCTAATGACTGTCGTAAATTGTTACTTTCAAATACAAATCTGGCAACGTGTCTGACTTGACATGGGGATGGACTCCGACAATTCAAGTCACAGCGGTTAATACATAGCCCTTTTCTCCGTGTGCGCAGTCTGGAATGCTATTATTAAGATGACCTTGTCCACCTCCTCCTACTCTACAGTTCATTACCCCCGAGTGGCTGCGCAAAGGAACTCGCAATCCGGGTTCAACACAAACCGTTGCCGTTTCCATTGTCCTTTAAATGGGGGCTGTGGGATGTTGTTATCTCAACCCTGATACAGGGAGCATCATTTATCATACTGTAACTTGCTAAGTGAGATCTGTAAACACTGGGCAGTTGCCAGAACGTATACACTAGTCATAGGCTTAAATATAGATATAGATATGGATTTTTATAGTCGTGGCTGTTTTTAGCGATTATCTGTATGGCTAAATTAAAACATCAATTGTGGAAAACGGAAACCCCTGCATCAGAATAAGATGCACGTATATGCATGTCATAGCATCTCACATTCTATATCCTTGGGTTGATTTGGTTATTTTAGATTACATTCTGCTTGTCCACCTCTGCTGAATTTGATGTGTTTGTTTTTGTTCACACACTCTGCACAACCCTCTGTGACACTTGATGGTATCGCCACGTCGTGGGGCTGCTTTGCACAGCGGCCTTTCCAGACAAGCTCCTCTGTGCCATAATGCTCTTTGCGAGTATACCTAAAGGCTTGTACGTCAACATCAGAAAGTAGGTAGATTGGAACAGTGACAAGGAGGAAAGGAGGAGATTTCAACAGGCAAATCAGCTTATTATTAGAATAAGATAGGAACGCATAGAGACGGGTTGCACTCAGGTGACTTTCATTTTCATGTCGGCTTACGTTCAAATCGAAAGTGTTGCTACAATAAAGTCCGTTCCGGCGTCAACCCATCTTCAACAACGACTAGTGAGCCTCCAGTATATAAGAGACAAATAAAGAAAGCTGCCACACAAAATCTAAAATGCACTGGCAGGTGTTCTGCCTGAGGTTTCATTTTAAAGCTAATCTCAAAGGTAACTGAGGTAAAGAATAGATTAAGTCACACATCTCATGAACTATTTTGTCACATAAATGTATATTCTGCAACTCTACATATATTCTATTTATTCTGGGAACAGTTTTATAATTGGAAAAAGTAAATTGGACTGGACAATTGCACTGCATACATGAAAATATTATTTTCCACAATTCTCTGTTCTGGTTATAGAGCTAATGTGATGCCCCTAATACTCATAGGAGAGATTATTTACATATACAAAAAGGTTGTGTATTGTGCACTTTAGCTGCCAAGCAGTCAGAACACACAGAAAGGGTATAACTGAAGAAAAATAATGAATGTGTAATTATTTTAACTGTACTGCGCACTACTTCTGAGTGCTTCGGTTACATGGCATGTCACGTGACTATTTTTAACAATCATCTACTCTGCAGTTACACTGAATATCACACAAAATGTCAGAAAAACACAGAGGCATACAAAATGGATGCATGTAATAACTATCTTAGGGATCAAGTTTGAAAGACGATGTGTGTGGAAGACAGAGAAACAACGTCTACTGGATGAAGGAAGTACAGAGGGGCTGAAGGGGATTTCCTGGAGACAAGGCAACCAGCTGTCAGCGCAAACCTACAGTATCATCGTCCTTGCACAGAGCACATACCAAAGTGTTAAGAGAGCAGTGTGCTCTCTAGCTTTAACTTGAAGACGGTTATGTGATAGCACTTCAGGGCGTCGGCTATCTAGGTTATCACTGGAAGGGCGGCGGGGTGTTGGGCTTTGATCTGACAGTATTTAGTACCACAAAGTGCCTTGGAAATACTTTCGAAACTTTGCTAGCCTACGGTCCACAGAAAAAAATGATATTTTGACCATGAAATCTCAACTTGATGGTGGAGAGTTCTGCAACCTCAAGCCGATGGTCTGCCTTCAAAATAACTAAAAAAGAAGCTGTCAACTGAAGATGGTAAAGGGGCTCAATTGGAAGTTTGTTTATGTGGGAAATTAGGTTAGAGGGGCTTAGTCACTGTATATGCTGTCTTATTCGGCTGCAACTTATGTCTTTGGACTGATAATAACATCACAAGATGTGAATACTACATTATTTGGATACAAGGGCAATTGGAGATTTTACAGTAGACCATAACACAGCACAATACTGGTAAAAGAACAATTCACTGTCTCCAACAGAACTCATAATCCCCTTCTCCGCACTGAAATGACTTGGCTTTCTGCAAACTAAAAACAGAAAGCTGGGGCCTAGCATCTGTGTCTACTCCTGCAAATAGATCTTTAACTAATGATTGATTTCCTCTGCTAGTATTCAGTGGTCCGGAGCCTGAGGTCTTACACATTGCGACGATCTGGTTTGCAATGAACCTTACACAACTGGGAGGAACGCTCCAGATCTTTTTCCCAAAATATGGGAAGATGTGGAATACTATGATCACAAGGGCATACATATACCTTAACATGCAGTTGGTTGAATTGGTGATAATGAAGGTGATAATAGTTATTATTATTATTATTACTATTATTATTAATAATAATAAGCTCTGAAGAGTCTGTCAGACAGGTCAAATAGTAGGCTGTAGAATGCTCTAATCCTTATTAGATTAATTGAAAAGCAATGGAATCCATATTTTAATTGCAATCTCTTAAAATTGTAATTGCAGTGTGAAATATTAATGAAAACCCAGGTTCAAAGATGATTTTTATCAGTGACATAGCTTTCCACACCCATGTCAGATATAGATACCTTCCATGAGGAATTAATTGGAAACCAAAATTGCTTTCCAAATTGTTTCAACTTGCATTGACTGACGTAATTAGTCCAATGATTACATTTGCTGGGGAAAGATCACTGCCTAATTGTTGCGACTAATTTGAATAAATATTTCAGACCCATGTATGCAATTAGAGCCATTTGCATATGTTACATGTTTGCTTCATTACTTGACTGTGTCCATACTCCTGAATAATGTCATTGTCAGATACCTCGGATACTACACCAAAGTCACCCAGACACATGTCCTGGTTCTCTTTGGACATACCTTTTCCTGTACCACTCTCATACACATACGGACACACACATGCAATTTATGTCACATTTATATCACATATTATATAATTTATTGCATGCTTGCTTCGTTTCGATGGCTGCAGCGGATCTCTTTATTCTTCCTTGCTCTGCTATATCTCTCCTTTCATCTTTATATAGACATTTTTTAAATTGCTTCTTTAAATCTGTCTTAATTATATTTTGGTATTTGTATTTGTGTGTTTGTATGTAATATGCCAACAGTATGCAATGCCTGTCTGTCTATCTTTAAGGTTATGGAAAACATGACAAGCCTCTATAAAAGGCTGTGGTGGTGGCTGGCGTCTCAGGGTACCCGCACTCAAAGCACCTTGATTTCCTTTAATTTCCAAACTAGGAAGGGAAATCAATGGGGAGAACTAAGTCTTATTTAAAATGTCACTTGATGGACTGAGGCTCCCTGCAAAATGTCAAGGTGCTTCTTTTGTGTTTAAAGGAAGATTGCTTTTGGAGGCCTTTTGTAAAATCTAAAGAAATTATGTAGTCTGCCTATTCTCACACAATTTCCATGATGATGGAGAGATATGCATTTCACTGGCAGATGTTCGATTTCATAAATTATTTTCGCAGTTGAGCTGAGAGGGCACCTGGTGACAAGATTAAATCACAAAGGTGCCATTCTTAATCTCTCGTACAAGCAAGCGAATTAATACATGCTTTGGACAAACACTGAGACAGAAACAACATGCTCATTTTAAAACAAACGACTGATTTTAACAAAGATCTGTAAACATATATTCGATTGCCAGTTGCTTCTCTGGGGCAGTAAACTGATTCTCGCTGTTTTACTTCAGTCACACCTACATTTACCATCTCTTGTGCACTCATCCCCTAGTAATCTGGCACACTAGAAACTATTATATAAACTATTAAAAAATGTACAAAAAACCCACCTTCTAAAAGAGTTAAAATTCCTTCCAAATCAATTCATTCAAAATACTCAATACCAGCTCGGTAACTTGTTTTCGAGACAGTGAACCGCTGTCAAGCCCGGGCAGGAATTCAATGTGGCTTTGCAATAATAATCCCCCTTTCCAGTTGGATGACCTATGGGGGCCAGCTTTTTGTGGGGAACATGGTCCTTGTCTCAGGCAACATCACAAGGCAGACTATATTTGAGCACACCTTGGTTTTCTTGTGGCAGACACTATAAATTGAGGTCACGATCCTCACGGGTTTTAAGAGTCCAGGAGCCTCTGTGTGCAAACAGAAGTTCTGTCCATGAAAAGACATCTCCTTTCAAAGTTGTCCAAATGTAGCCTTTTGTAGTTTCTGTAGTTCCCTGGAGCTGATACCAGCAGTGGTTGAGCTGTAAAGGGCCATATTGAACGGTCTTCTGGAACAGGGGGAGAAACACAGCTGACAGGTAGTGAGAAGCAATCCCCCCTTGACTAAGCTTCCAGAATACAAGAAACTCCTTTGTGGTCTGGTTGCGTAATTGCTTACTGTGTAATTTGACTGATTTCAGCTGTCTTTTGTTTAATAATGCCAAACTGTTTGGTTTTGGGTCCTAATAGATTAAATTCCCTTGAACGGTGCCTGAATATGGTACTCCACAGAATGTACGGTGCAAAAACACACTGTTAACAACACTCTTCATGTGAAACCTTGCTGTGTGTGTATCTCCAGCATCTGCGACGCACAACCACCGCTGTTACAAACTCACATTTCCATTCATTTATAACTTGTCCGGGGCAGGCAAGGCCCAGCCGGGCCCATCTGGGTGGGAGAAATCTGCTGATCCCAGCAGAACCAGCTTGGATCTGACCCAGCTGGGGATGGTCCTATGTAATCGGGTCTCAGAGGTGATGGTGGGGAGGACGTTATCTGCTTCGCTGTGCATCTCTCTGTCTGCAGTGTCTGAATGCGTGGGCCACCTGCTCCGGAGGAGTCACAGAGTCCACCCCACCTCCTCCTCCTCCTCCTCCTGCTGTTCTCTCTACTCTTCCGATTTCTGTTTAGCCTCTGGACCCACTGCACTTTTTGGTTTGTTCTCGTCCTGACACTCTTAACAGCCCACAGATGCTCAGTGCTTTGAGATGCGGGACCAAGAACTAAGATCAATGCTTTTTTGTACCTGAACGTCCACGATATTGGAGAGTGAATTCTGGCTTCCTCTGGAATCTATTACACTTTCTGACTGATGAGAGCAAAAACCACAACTTCAGAAGCATTAAGAAATAGGTAATATGAAAAGTTGGAATACAGAGGAATGCAAGCCATACCAGAAAACCAGCAACTCCATAAGAGTTGAGATGGGACCACATTGGCAGCCACCCTAGACTGGCAGAGAAAGGTAATCAAAATGGAGAGGGGCCTAGAGGCTGAACGTGGAGACGATCAGATTTTGGACAAGCATGCGTCTCTTTTACTTTCAGCACAGATGTGCTGTGTGTCGTTATAGCATGTCTTCATCACAGTCGGACCCTGCAGGTGTCAGTGTCCACCCTTATATAATGAGTGTATGTCAATGAGAATTACTGTCAGTCACAGCCTAACAAACAGATAGTGTACACGAGTCGTTCACAATCTATATCAAGAGCAGACACTCCTAGAAAATTCTCTCAAAATTTAAATTGCATTGATTTTATAGGTCTCTGTTGCTTTCCCCTCTCTTCCATCCCTTCCCTATCTCTTTCTTTGTCTCTGTCTCTCGTTCATATAAAGTGTTGAAATAACAAATTCATGATACTTTCTTCTGGGAAAGAGGTGCATTCATTCAAAGCATTGCATTTAAATTTCCATCTAAGTCTGAGTGTGAAAAGACCATTATTGTTTGAGAACAGACCACAAGAGAGTAGGCCTTGCACTTCCATCCTTTCGCCCGAGGGTATAATGTTGACGGATAATGGATTGTCTTCAGGCAAATATAATAAACATGTTCAAAAGGTAAATACATTGGGAAAGCTTGTGCACCCCAAGCGAAACAAATCATCCCCTAGGATGGCGTTCGGCCTTGTCTTGGTGGGGATGCTGTTAAAATAGGCTGTGAAATTGATTCCATGAAGTGAATCATGATCTAATCTTATCTACCAAAACAACCAGGTACCTTCATTGACAGGAAAAAAAACAACAATAAAACATTGCCCATATGAAACAATCCTATATAATGACGCGTGATATTCTAATATGCTGCCACACCACTAGTGTCTGCACATTAGTTTCAATTAATGCTAATTAGTAACAAGTGTACAGGAATTGGCCCATGGCATTCTCAAGTCTGAATATGGAGGGATACGGTTGCACCAAGTTGTTTTAGCTGACAGTAATATGCCCAATTAACATTATTTAGAAATGTCACAAAAGCATAATCAAATGTTATTTACATATTATTCCAAGGTTTGTTAAAAACAGTTTTCTTTGTGGAGATGTTTACTTTGTAAAGCAGAAGCGTATGGTACTTATTTTTATGTCAATATTGACAGTGAGCTTCTATCTGCACAGCAATAGCATAGCCTGAGTGCCTTTGCAAAAGGATGAGATGAAACGAGGTCTCAAATGTGATTTTGATTCCTAGGTATAACGCACACTGACTTTCCCCGGCAAGATTTAAGAGATCGAATTAGGGAGAAAGAATGAGAAAAGGAAATTTGTCCTTAATTCGTCCACCAAACTGAATTTGAGCGCTCATCATTAATTGTTTCCATTGCAAACAGATGCATAAGCACACTCATATGGATCAAACCCACAAACTCTCTTACAGAGGGCAGATATTTGACCGTCCCTGTAACTACAGTTACATTATCCCATCATGGCCATGACTGTAGTCATGTGTTTCCGAGCAACAGAAATGAAAGAAAATACGGGAAATTCAAGTGTCCTAATCACCATCCTTTACTGATTAGAACTGAGAAATCCCACCTCGAGCCCATTACTGACTATTGATTGCAATTGTCTGCTCAACAGGGGAAAGACAGAGGGAATGAATGCCTCATTTTCAATTGAATTGTTTCTTCGTATTTTTTTTATCCTCATGAGAAGGTCTGTCCAATTTAAACACATTAATTTTCATAAATGTAGGATTAATCCATAACACACAAAATTAATGCTTTCACCCCACCCCCCTCCCCCTCCCCACACACCCAACACAAAAAGACACAATTTTGCCCCAATGTGTCTGACGCACGGAACTCATTAAACCGACACATTATAACTCAAATGGTTTCCGCGTAATTGCCACTGGAAAGTCCTTCAGACAGTCTCTATTCCTCAGATGTGGGAATGATTGTCCAGTATATGATTACTAAACTAGAGGTCCCCTCACTTATCGAATTAACAGCTCATAAAAGGGGACCAGCGAGGTACTTAGTGCTTATTAAAGTGGAATGGGTCATGGCAAAGGTAAGCTGTTTACCTTTCAGACAGGAGAGCGAAGCAAGAAGATGGTTACCCCATGTCTCATTTCTGAAATGTTTTCTTGTTTGGGAAATGTGGAATTGTCTGTGGAAGACAAAAACACTTGGTGGATGAGCCTCTGTTGGCCAGTCATCACAAGGGTTTGAATACCACCAGCCTACTGCAATTCCTGTCCTGATTGTTTCAGACTGCTTGATAGACGCCATGGCAGAGTGTCTCTGTTGAGCTTTTACAGAGGATCTACAGCAGAATAACTGTAGGTAAGATGTGCATGGCGTATTTGTACTGCATCGTGCATGGAAGCACATGGGGGTTTTAGAAAAGCTCCAGATGAAATAAATGGAAGTAAAAAAAATCTGACAAAAACAAAATACTATGCTTTGAATTCCCAGATTTATTGTCCATCTGAAGCACAATTATTTTACCATAAAATGTTAGATCACATAATTAAACTATTTCTAAAGGATTTTTACTGTTTTACTGAATGGATTGTGTTGTCTGGTGATTTAGAGGACAAGAGATTAATAAGTAAACTGTTAAACTGAGAAAAAACGGTAAAAAAACATTATTTTAAGATTTTCATTTAGTCAAAACAAAAACATCTTAATAATCAAAACATTTACAATTGTGTGACTAAAACCCAGACGATTGCAGTGTATTTCACATTTCCCAGCTGCCAACACATACAAGTTATGTATCTGTGGACTGAATCTCTAATGTATGCTCCAGTTTACTACTTGTCTCTCTATTAGAGCCTGTCATTACTCCCTTCTGTCTTAATCTTGAGTCTGTGTCTCATACTTGACAACGTTTATGGTAGTTTACGGTAATGTAATGTTTCTGGTATGAGTTTAATCTCTGACTGAGTGCCATACAGCCTCACATGAGCACATATAGAAATTCCATTTCGCAAGACAATTGCATATGGGCAGGAAACAGAAACAAACTCACACAAAAAGATTCACATGTGTGCGCGCGCAAACACACACACTCACACAAACACACACACAAACCTACACACAAAGACACAAACACAGACACACACATACAAACACACACATACACACAAACAGATGCTTACAGTAGACAGTCTCTCCCTTGATGTTTTATTCATGAGAGCAAAAGGTATCTTCACACATGAGCTATCATATTTGCCAGTTTCTGTCTCTCTCTCTCTCTCTCTCTCTCTCTCTCTCTCTCTCTCTCTCTCTCTCTTTCTCTCTTTCTCTTGAGCTACCTAGGCTGGCTGTCTGGCTAGTTGGCTGTCTGGCTAACGGGGGTAGGCCAAGATAACAGAGAGCTATTTTGGTGGGCAGACATCACACTGCAGGAGACATACCCATTTATCATGACCCCCAGAAAGAAGGATATCCAGGGGTTTATGTTCTTTCTTTTGGCATATATTTTCTATCAATATGTCACCGTGTGATCTAAATTCCAATAACAATAGTCTCTTGTCTATTTGCATCAACTGTTTGTATTTTTCAATGTTTCTTTATAATTGCTTGTTCCTTGTGCAGTAATCACAACCAACATCCATTCTGAATATTGCACCTGACAATATTAGCTATGCATACGCTATACTGCTTTACCCATACCCATGTTCAACTTTGGTTAATGACAAACAATATTTTGTTATATGGCCTCTATAGAGAAGCAATGACAGATGCTCCAGGAACTTTTAACTAATTGACACAGAACGTATACCAACAAGAAGCGTCTCCTTAAACACTGCTGTCTACTGCAGCATACAGTTTTATCAGTGGCTAAACCTAAACATTCTGCTGCTCAACTCTCACCGACAAGGTAAAGTAATTTAAATATGATTAAAATGAAAAAAGAGGCTCACAAATACAAATTTAAATTGAGATGGTGGCCCGGGAAGCAGTGGGCTGACTGCTCTCCACAATCCCCCCACAAGTATTGGGCCATACGATCTAAAATCGACTTTAAATTGCTTTTTTGAATATAATTGCATGAGTGTATTTTTGTGGGAGTAAACCGTAGGTCAACTAACCTTTGACCATCTAGACATATTTTTTCTAATTTAAACCAATTTGCCAAGATCACGAAATAACACGTCAGCCACAGGTGCACATTTCTGTTACCTTACTTTTTTATTGCACAGACACAGATACTATTTTTCCACTTTTCCAATTTCAGTATACCTGCAACGGGAGAATGTCTGTTCATCCTTCTTGATATAGAAAACAAAAACTGTTTGAACTCCCACAAGAATCAAAACTCCCCTTGTCCACCCAGCACCATCTATTTAAAAGAATACATCCAAAAATATTTGACACTGATATCTGCAAAAGTATAATGATTTGAAAAAATTAAAGAAACGAAAAAACAAACACACCTGTGATCTTAGCTGCAAGAAAAGTGTCACGTTAAAACGTCATCAGGTTTAAAAATGACTTCTTAAAAGAAAAGAGAAACAAAACAAAAGCAAAGGTTTTGTTGGTGATCTCACCAGGACATCAAAACCACAAAATTCGTACGCTAAACAACACTGCAAAATGTAAACCAAACATAGCAACAGCAAAAGTCGACAGAAAGAAAAAATAAAAATGTTTCAAAACCACCAATAAACGTTTGAAAAATTTCAAACTGACAAACTGCTTGACTTCAAAACCCGAAACAAGACTGCAAGCAAGTAGAGGCGTTCTCCAAGCCAAATGCAACCGTTACACTCGGTACCCTCGATTAGAATCACTGCATGCTAAAAACTTGAAGCCTGGATGGAAAAACGCTCAAAACCACCACTTCAATTCTCATTTTAAACACCAGCAAAAGGAGGAAAAATAAAAAGAGTAATTCAAAAGACAAAAATGCTTACAAAAGCCATGGGAAATGTACTCACCGAGCGGGAGTAAAATGTTGCAATAAAAATGTGATATGGCCACAAAATACAGTATGGCGGTTCGAGCCGAAATGCTGTGCTTTTCTCTAGCTCTCAGCCTCCGATTCTGTCATGTGACTATTCCGCCCGACTTCCAGCAATGAGCGACCAGTGTAGAACAGCTGATACAGAATGCTCGGCGCTGTACAAAAGTAAAGGAGGTAGTCCTTATTGTTCTACAGTTATGAGTGAGCTGGTTGTGTTTTTCTTCCAGATCTTATTTTTCCTTTTAAAGATGCAGGGCTCATTGATGTCAGCAACCACGCTGACAACAAAGGCTGGTGTTCAAGAAACATTTGACTGCATCGTTCTGTCACGGTTAATCAGTTGTATCTACACGCCGTATTTTGTGGCATAACTAGTAAATTAATGTGACACCGGTTAATGTGGCCAAAGTATAATTCACATCACAGATTCATACCAGTTTGAAGGAACGTCTGCACGCCGATTGTTGCTGTAGATATGCTGTCCATGGTGCTGAATTTTGGAGCAATTTCACCTCGTATGTACGAAGAGGGTTTCAGAACCATGGACAGCGCCATGTTTCGTTGATTACAGCCGTCAACTTCCATAACATTTTGCTTCTATAGTTTCCAGAAGGGTTGTGAATTTGTCTGTATTGCACATTCGCATAGTATCAAAATACACTTTATGTACCATTACATTTTCCAATTAATTAATGTGAGTGAGGAAACATCGTTCACTATATTCTGAGCCTTGGGACGTGTTGTTATTGTCTGATTAAAATTTGACTGCAATGTCACACTCAATATGCAGAGGAACTTCATGCACTGCATATTGCTTGAAACAACTGTCACACTTGATCTATCAATAAGATGGGGACGGCACCCTATTCGTACCTAAAAGCAATGGCTTTATTAATTTATCGGTTGGTTTACCCAGTGTAACATTACAGAATTAGCCATCTGTAAATGCATATTTTCTCATACCCAAATCCTTGCTTCTGGTTCTTTTTGTGTATAATGAGGTTAATTCACAGTTCAAGACAATGACAGGATCCATCCATCCATTAGCAATATCACTTTTCCCATGCAGGGTCGAGGGTGGCTGGAGCCTATCCTGGCTGACATTGACATACAACAACTCATACGCATTCACACCTACGGACCTTTAGAGTCACCAATTAACCTGCATGTTTTTTGGCAGTGGGAGAACACCCGAGTACCCAGAAAGAACCCACGCTAACACGGGGACAACATGCAAACTTCACACAGATAGGCCCTTGGGTCAGGTGGGAATCGAACCCAGGACCTTCTCGCTGTGAGGCAACAGTGCTTACTACTGAGACACAATGAAAGGAACTGTACATATTGAATAGTAATAGGACTATTACACTCTACATCTACTTCTACTACTACTAATACACTCTTTAAAGTATTTTGGTCATACTGTGTTACTTCACTTCTTTGATTGTAAGCACATCACTAGACAGTCATTTGACGTATCACCCTTCACATGAATTCCGGTTATTTGATATCCGTGATGCACGCACATTTATCTGTAATGATAACAATAAGCGCAGTGATGCAATGATATCTGTGTTTATTCATATGTGATTGATATGACTGGCATCATACATTCAAAACATTCTGTCAAGTTATCAACATTGCTTTTCTGATCAGTTTAATCAGTCAGTTGGTTGCTCCATAAAAGGAGTACATTAGGTTAAACGAGTGTTTTTTGTGAAATTGTCTCATGTAATTTTATGAAAAATGTAATATTCATAATCTACATTTTGGACCAAATTATGATCCATCTCTTGAAGGTGGCTTTAGGAATCTAATCAGATCTCCATGCTAAGGCCAGTTATTCTAGCATACAGAGCTCCATGATGACGGCAGTCATCCTAGCACACAGAGCTCTACGAAAACAGCATTTGTCTCAGAACACAGAGCTCTACAATAACTGCAGTCGTCCTTGCACACAGAACTCTATGATGACCGCAGTCATCCTAGCACACAGAACTCTATGATAACGATTGTCATCGTAACACTCAGAGCTCTACAAAACCGCAGTTGGCCTGGCACAGAGAACTTACACAGAACTTACAGAACAGAAAATGTCAGTGGTCATAACACGCAGAGCTCTATGATAACAACTGTGGTGTTAGCACACAGAGTTCCATGATAACGGTGGTCTTATTAGAAAAGAGAGCTCTATGATAACAACTGTGGTCTTAGCACACAGAGTTCTATGATAACGGTGGTCTTATTAGAAAAGAGAGCTCTATGATAACGGCTGTCGTTCTAGCATGCAGAGCTGAATGCAAAGGCCAGTCTTCCCACCACACAGAGCCCCATGCTAAGGCCAGTCTTCCTAGCACACAGAGCTACGCACTGACAGCTCCATGCAAATTGCAGTAATTCTAGTATTTGTGAGTTGCTCAGATCAAACATGGATGTAATGTAGACCGAAAGGCAATGCACCCATGGACTCATTAGTCCTACAGTGATCAGAGACAAGCCTGCTTGGAATCAAAAAGCTGTACAGGCATGTTAAAAGCATCTCTGCCAATGAGCCTCCCAACTCCGCCAATCTACATCCCGCAAAAGATGCATACATAAATAATATGTGGCATGTGCATGAATGTGTTTGTGTGTGTGTGTGTGTGTTTGTGTGTGTGTGTGTGTGTGTGTGTGTGTGTGTGTGTGTGTGTGTGTGTGTGTAGTGTGTGTAGTGTGTGTGTGTGTGTGGTTGTGGGGTGCACGGGTGTGCGTGTTGGTGAAAATGTTTGGTGGGAACCATTGGTATTGACAGTCTGCATTGATTTGCAGAGACTCCTCCAGACTAGAGTTTGCCTCAAGTCATCATTACTGTTATTGCTTGGTACATGCATGCACACACACACACACACATACACACACACACACACACACACACACACACACACACACACACACACACACACGCGCGCACACAGACACTGACACAAACACACAGACACAGACACCCCCTCCAGCAAATACCCTGTCTAATGTGTGTGTCCTCTCCACAGCACTGTGTGATATGCATCCAATGAGGGCTTTGTTCCTGATCCCTCGTAACCCCGCCCCCAGACTCAAGTCTAAGAAGTGGTGAGTGTGTCTACTTCCTGTTGAACTGGGGGTTCTGAGATGACTCTAGGCATGATGATGATGGTTAACCATGCTGCTGCTGCTGTTGTTGTTATTATCGCTACTTGTGTCATTGTTTTGTTGTTTGACGTGTGTGTGTGCATTTGTGCGTGCATGCGTGCATGCGTGTGTGTGTGTGTGTGTGTGTGTGCTCAACAGGTCCAAGAAGTTCCAGTCGTTCATTGAGAGCTGCCTGGTGAAGAGCCATGGCCAGAGGCCCAGCACGGAGCAGCTCCTCAAGCACCCTTTCATCCGCGAACTGCCCAACGAGAGGCAGGTCCGCATCCAGCTCAAGGACCACATCGACCGCACCAAGAAGAAGCGCGGCGAGAGGGGTGAGCGTCGACACACACACATACACACACACACACACACGTCTCTCACCCACACGTACACACAGCCCATACCCACACACATTCAGAGGAGCCTATTGATCGTATTCAGATGAAATCAGCTGGAGAGGGGCAGGAGAGACAGCTACTTGATTTAAACTTGTGTCCGTGCGCTCCCACACAACGATGCCTTCGGGGAGGCCAGACAAGCTCGTCTCATAAGCGCCGGTCTGATCATGGAAAGCCCATTTGGAACCCCTGCACTTGACAGTGGGCAGCCCTGGCCAGCCCTCAGAGAGGTGACATATTGAGCGCATTGATTCACAGAGCCATGCAGAGGATGTTAGTCACTGACGTGTCAGTGGGCCGAGCGCCAGGCCGACGTGCTGCCGTCCCCGGATCAGAATGGAAATAGATGGCCCCGTTTCACACCGTGCTGATTCAACCCACTTTCCACGGAGACAGCTGAGACCTAATGTTCCCTCTCAGAACAACCTGGGACAGGCCGCCCCCATAATAGTGCCATTGTGTTTTTTTTGGGTTGCTTCCAGTCTGCCCGTCTGTTCTCTTGTCTGTCCTCTGTCTGTTTGTCCTTTTGTCTAACTGTCTTGTTTGTTGGTCCGTCCGCAGATGAGACAGAGTATGAATACAGTGGCAGTGAAGAGGAGGAGGAGGAACGGGACGTTGGAGAGCCAAGGTGACCTCTCTCTACCTCTCTCCGTTTCCCTCTTTATCAACGTCTCTCTCTCTCTCTCTCTCTCTCTCTCTCTCTCTCTCTCCCTCTCTCTTTCTCTCTCGCTCGCTCTCTCTCGCTCTCTCTCTCTCTCTCTCTTTCTGTCTGCCACATGTCTCCCCATATCGCACACACACGAGTGATGACTCTATTTCCAGCTCCATCATCAACATCCCCGGGGAGTCCACCCTGAGGCGGGACTTCCTTCGCCTGCAGCTGGCCAATAAGGAGCGCTCGGAGGC
>JAVQJS010036564.1:0-13488 GCA_036024795.1 Galaxias rostratus
CCCCCCCCCCCCCCCCCCCCCCCCCCCCCCCCCCCCCCCCCCCCCCCCCCCCCCCCCCCCCCCCCCCCCCCCCGCCGAGGACAATAGTGGCCATACTGGTCGTAGGCAAGCCAGGAGCCAGTCAGCTCTGAGGTTCTTCTGCTGAAAGTCCAATCCCGACCACACGGAGGCCCCTCAATCTGACCTGTCTAATTAGGACAGGCCCCTCATGGCACAAAGATAGTGAACCCCCCAAAAAGAATAGAGGGGCTCACACTGGATTACCTGAAGTTTTCAGTTAAAAGCTTGCAATAACAGTAAAAAAATATGTATACTACTGTTTCAGCAAAATGGCCCAAAAAAAATCATTCTAAACCTAAGACTGCAATTATGTAATGTTATTCATTTAATTGGAACATTATTAATACACACACATTTTGTATAGTCGCATTTACTGCTGGAACAGGTGTATTAAATAGCAAAAAAATATTCAGTTATAAATTCCCTTTTCAAATGAACCTTGTAATCTTTGAATTTAATTGTATTTGACGTCTAAAGTAAATGTTGCTGGAATTAAATCTTGCTTATTAATTGAATTAATGTGTATAGAATACAATGGGCATACACTATAAATAATACATCATTACATCATATAAACTACATATTTTAGGGCAAAAACTTAACATGTTCAAAATTCCTCCTTCCTTGTTCAATATTTGTGTATTTCATTTTCGAATACAACTTAGCTGCAATTTAGCTACATTGATCTCTCCATACTTTTCGATCATGTGCAACTTTTAGATGCTGCAGATTCGACCTTGCTTTACAGAAATAATCAAAATACAGCAAAAAAAAAATAATAATGCAAAAAAAATATCTAATACATTGATGCTATTATCCAAACAAATGAACTATCTTTAACTGCGTAGTGATATGTTGCAATTCATAATTTTAAAATAAATATTTTTTTGTAATTATTGTATTTGTATGTATGTTTGTTTCATATGTTTTATATTATTTACATGATATGTATTACACGGATTCACTATGAAAAACGTTTACAAAAAGAAACAACAAATAAGCCTACATTTTAGGTTTTACACGTGTCTCGTTTTATAAAATTAGAAACTGTAAAATTGTATTTCGAAATCATGTTAGGTTAGTCAGTTCATCGGGTGTGTTTGTTGATAGGGCAGTTTTTAATTGTTTATTTTGTTCATTTTCATTAATATCAATATTGTTATTATTTTACCTCAAATTGAACCCCTTCATCTATGACCAGAGAGGAAGCGAAGAACAGTGGGGCTATAAACAAAGAGGGCATTTTGAGGGCAAAGACCTTCTTGCATTGAAATTTAGAAAGATTCTCACAGACGCCACCACTTCCTTCGTTGTTTGGAACCTCATTAGTGGTCCCACCCTCACGAGACTGATCCTTTTCAGAGGTGAGCAAGGAGGTGGGCACGAGACGGTATCGCTACCGAGATCTGTTTGAAATGTCCCACGTAGACAGAGTCGCGTGGAGACGAGTTGTCTGTCTGTTAGGGTACCAAAATAGGCCTTCTTTGAAAACAAATATTTCTAACGTCTAGGCTATGCAGGGTGAAAACGAAGACGGTTGTTAATTTTAAGTTTGTTTTTTTATTTAAATTAGACTTAAACAAAATCAAGAACATACCGCCTTTACCAATATTTTTTGGGAATAAACATTCATAGCCTGATAACATAGTAAGGGAAAATGACAAGAAAATCAGCCTTATACGTTTAAATACTATTAATAATAATAGTATACAATAATAATAATAATAATAATAATAATAATAATAATAATAATAAGAATAATAATAATGATAATAATAATTATAATAATTATAATAAAGATAATAATAGTAATGATAATAATAATATTACACAATCAGCGACTTTTGGGATATTAAGCTTTCTGCTTTGACCCCTCTTGTCCTGTTTCAGTAGGGCCTGGTGGAGCAACAATGCTCTGACAGATTCTCCAATTGAAGAACTCTACATGAAGTCATGTTAGTTTCTCCTGTGCAATTTGTAACATTCTTCCCACCGCCCAGGGAGCCTTTGATGCTTCACCCAGGCCGCCTTTGAAATGCAAGGCCGCGTCTCCCATGCAAATGGCCCGATGTGGGTTGTGACAGACAGACAAGCAGGGGTGGATAGGAAGGGAGGGAGGGAGAAAGGGAGGGAAGGAGATGAGAGCAATAAAACTTCCCACGTCAGAGCGACACCTCAAAGCTGGCAGCAGTGTAAACTAGCAGTTTGAGAGTCCAGGTATAGGCCACTGGAAGGAACCGAGTAGTTGACCGGATAATTCAACACAACCCCTGTTGGAGAGGTAGGAGGACGCACGCTGGAGACGCACTATGCGCAGGAGTCCCAATCCGGAAAGATGTACGTGAGTTATCTTTTGGAGAAGGACACCAGCATGTACCAAAACTCTGTTCGGCACCCGAGTCTAAATCTGAATCACCAGAACTTCGTCTCGGCCCCGCCACAGTACCCAGATTTCTCTGGATACCACCACGTTCCCGGGATTAACAATGACCCTCACCATGGGCAGACGGGGGCCTGGAACCCAGCGTACGCACCGACCCGCGACGATTGGTCTCATTATGGCCCCACTGCGCCACCTTCCACGTCAAATCCGGGGCCCATTGGATTCAGTCCACCGGAATTCTCTCCAGTACAGCCTCCGGGACTTCTTCCGTCATCTATCAACTCCTCTGTAGGTCAGCTGTCCCCGAACTCGCAGCGCAGAAACCCTTATGACTGGATGAGACGCAGTGCACCACCCGCGACCACAGGTATATGATGTTATAAAGATCACCGCGCTATTACACACATTTCTTATGAAAATGTATATTGTAAAACATTGTAAATATGATAGAGTTTGTTAGGCCAATCATTGAACCGAATAAGAACATTTAAATGTGGAGCCTATAATACATACTACATCTGTGAGTCACCGATGGCTTCTTATTTAAATTGTTGATAAGGTTTAAATCCCCGTGAACGCATAGTTCAATGGTTTTAAGACATTAAGAAGTGTAGTGCGGCACCAGAATGCGTCGAATTGTTTTATTTCTTCGAGGAATGTCTGGTGTCGTTCAAATCCTCTGATGATTTCAGATCTATTTGTTGTTGTCATAGTCAATTATGTAGTCTACCTGTCAACTGGCTCAAGGAACAGAGACCCGCTCGTCTGCGGGTTGCCGGCGGAGCAATAGAAATTGCGTATTTTTCAATAACCTTTAACATAACAAGGGCATCGACAATATCCAAACTAAGCTAATTGGGTGCACTAACTGTAGATTTTTCTCCTTAAAAATCGGTAAATGTTTGGTCATATATGAATGACTTAGAAGCTTGTGTATGATGTGGTGGAGAAGAATTGGTTGGTCTCGCCAACCTAGCATTCTGCATGACCTTTGGGATACCCTCGGCTTAGGATCAAATGCAATTACGCTGTTTGAAGAGACTTGTTGAAGAGACCGTTGTTGTCATGCAAATGTACTGTCTTGTTGTCTTGTTGAATGTGACTTGAGGCTCACAAGGATGGTTGTAGGCAAAAATGTCATCCATTGTTAGCAGAATGTTTTAGGGCGGAGACACCTGATTGTCGACCACTTTGATGTCTGTGGTTTACTCCTACTTGCAGGATGCATTGACTTGGACCCCTCATGTGGCATATAGTTCATATTAATAATATTGATCACTGTGAATATTTCTAAAATCTTTACATTAAGTTAATTCATTATTTCTCTTCACTCATTGTCTGAGCTCTGTTTCTGAGACATGACTTGTGGCAGTAGGACACCTCTTTAACCTAGACTCATTTGATTACTTGATTTTTTTGAGTTATGGTGCTATTCATCTTTTTATGAGAAAAATATAGAATACAAATTTAGAAAATAAATACATTTGTTTAATGCAGCTGTTATCTATGTTTCTTCATGTTCTTTCAATTTGTAAAATGTTCCGCCACTAGTCTCTCTGAAATAACATAAAAAAACATAATTTTACAACAGATCTGAAACATTATTGTTATGCGCTTATGTCCTTGCTGCGAACTGAATGGTTTTTTGTTTTCTCTCTAATGTACACACGCATTGACGACTGTAAAACGGCAAAAGATCAGTTGATTTTGCACATTTCAAATCCCCTATGCGAGTACATTAGAGCAAAAACAAAAACCATTACCCTGATTGACCTCCGATTGTGTCTCAGAGCTTTATTATGGCTTTGGCTTTGGACTGCCCCCACACAGGGCACATTCTCATCTGTTTGGCACTGGCCTTTGCATTGTGTGATCGGCATAGCCAACTGTGTTAGACGCTGGCCCCAAGTTGGTATTGCACTGTGTGCTTGTGCGATTGCACGCATGGTCTATGGCTAACCTAGAGAGATATAGCGCTAATAAATACAAGGAGCCCATCAGGCCAAACGGATCGAGAAGTAACTGGCACGGGACCCTCAAAGTAAAGTCACCCATCTCCTGCTCAAAGCTATCTAGACAGTGTGGAGATAATTTTTCAAGGGCTACAGTTGTGCGTTATGAGGAGACCTGTAATGTGTAACCATCAAATTAAGAGGATAAGACTACAATTTAGATTGAACTACTTTTTTGTAAACTCTTTTTAAAGGGGGGGCCATATATTTTTCCTCTCTGCTGTCAGTGTTTGACAGGTCACGATTGTGATGGCGGTGAGCATGCAGATATGGCGATGCCATAAAGCCCCCCTTGATCAGTGTACCTAGAGGGCCTGGCAGCTTTAAAAAAGACATTTTCCAACTCAAACGAGCAGCATGGGTTTATCTCGGTGCCTCAGACACAGTTTTATGGTGCCTGTTACAGATTAACTCTTGATGAGAGCGGTGCTACTTAGCCATGTTGACCAGTCAACCCAGTTCTCCGTGTTCAACCTCATGGGAGCCATGATGCGTATTTGATGTAACACACCAGCCCAGACACCCAGTCCAACATGGTAAATATCAGTTTTACACATAATGTGTGATGTCAAAAATACCCTCCACAGAACATCCTACCGAACACATTTGTCAGGGTCTATTGGCAGAAGAGGACTCCAGTGCTTTCCCAGTGGCTAGTCTCATATTGTACTTGGTACAAGTCTTGTGCAGGGGAATTTCCCTGTTATTCCATGTCAAGTGATGCCTTCATCCACATCAATCCAAGAACAATAATAATAATAACAGTGACAGAAAACCAAGGCTCACTCTCTCTCTCTCCTTTTCTCCCATGGTCCAATCTGTGTAGTATTGCATTAACATGGGTCAATACGAACCGCTTTACTCATCTACTCAGTCTGCCATCTGTTCAGGAGTGGCCCTCCTCTGTGTAAACACAGCAATTAGTAAAAGATGGTCATTAAGAGGTGTGTGTGTGTGTGTGGGTGCGTGTTTCTGTGTGTTCATCTATACACACGGGTCTGTGTATGTTGCCAAGAACACGTATTCTTGTGTGTGGGTGATGAGTTAAGCCAGGTAGCTCATTGTAGCTCAATGTTTTGAGTTGTTTCCCCTGTAGTTTTCTGAGACAGGTGTACCCCCCCCCCCCCCCCCTCACCCCACCCCATCCCTTTTACCATTAGAGGGAGAAGCCTCATAGAGGCCCTGTTTAGCTTTGTGTGTTCTGGTGAGAGTTTTTGGATCTCCCAAATGAAGCGGAAAAACCCTGTTTTCACAGATGTCTTTTACCTCAAGTGTTTGATCACTTCTACACTGGTGATTGTTTACGACTTCAGTTAATATAAAAATGTAGACATCGCATGAAAAAGGAGTCTGTAAATCATCTGCTGACAGACTCTGAGCGCGGCCAAAATCATTTCTCCTGAACTGCAAGTGACTGCCTACAAGCGTAATGGCAAACAACATATTTCACATATCAAATAAAATCTTAAATATGAATTTTCTTTGCATATAGTAGAATACCTTCGGACCCATTCTAGTATGTCAAAAGTTGGAACAAAAACGTAAAACTAGAATGATTGAAAAATAAATACCAGCAGTTGTTTTATTTGTAGATTCCAAAATAAAACAAGTTCATAACAACTTGTATGTTTATATCACCTTCCGTTTTCACCCACCTGTGTACGTGATCATCAGTTCCTCAGTACAGTCACAGTCCTTTAATGTTTAAATGATTATAACCTTTTTGTTTTGTATGTTGCAGGAGGCAAGACGCGGACAAAGGATAAGTACAGGGTGGTGTACACAGACCACCAGCGGCTGGAACTGGAAAAGGAGTTTCACTACAGCAGATACATCACCATCAGGCGGAAAGCAGAGCTGGCTACCTCGCTCAGCCTATCGGAACGACAGGTACACACACAAATGTACTCATAACTCAAACACACTGGCAGAGCTTGACTAATTTGTTTCAATTATTAATTTTTCCATTCCTTGTTTGCCGTCCAGGTGAAGATCTGGTTCCAGAACCGCCGTGCCAAAGAAAGGAAAGTCAATAAAAAGAAGATGCAACAACCCGCCTCCACCACCACCCCTACCCCTCCTGGCAATGGCGGTCTCCCTGGCAACAATGTGGCTATGGTGACCAGCAGCAGCAGTGGCATGGTGTCCCCATCCATAGCCATGAATATCAAAGAAGAATACTGAGAAAGAATAGGAGAGATGGCACCATGGCTAATGTCTACAAAATGGGATCTGGACTTATTAGCCAAGAAAATCTCATGAGAACTGTATTTTCAAATATGTAAAACAAATTCTTCAGTCTCAGCCGTCTTCAATGGTCTTCACTGAAGAAAGCCCAGGTCACAGCCCAGTATTTTTGTTGGCACACAAAGTGTACTTAAAGAGCTTTACCAAGACTGTGTATGTCCCAAAGCCTGATTTCAGAAGAGTTTTTACCTATTGGCTTAAATCACAAACATAATGGACTTCAGTACAGTATGCAGCCTTAGTCAGTAGCTCCCCGCGCTGCAAGGGGTTACAACCTCAACAAGAACATCGCCTGTTGCCAGCTCTCTCTTTCTGATCCCTTTTTTATAGGTAAATAAAACAGTAACTTAATACACAAAGATGTTATGATATAAAAGATGCAGTATGTAGGATTTTACCTCTTGTGGTCTGTGAGAGTTACTCCAATCCCAGAGGAGAACAAATATAATATACAAACATCTTTTTTTATAATACAAATAATAATACCAATATTTTTTTTATTATGGCTCTATCAAGTCATTAGCAAAGATGATTGCGCTTTCAACACTGAAATGGTTTCATTTACATTTTTCATTTATGTTAGTAAAAATACTTCTTTGCTTAAAATCCTATGTACTGCATCTGAAACGATGCCATGCCTCATTTTTACTGAGGAAGACCTTGATGTGTTTACATTCCAATTGCCCTCCTTCCCCATCATCAGTGTGTTTATTGTGAGGACAAAATCTATTATTTCTTGACTTATTGGCTAAACTATATCTGTTGAAGATTTTGTTATTAGATTGACTTGGTTTACAGGTGTTGTCATACTTGTTGTCCTACGGAAGTGTGTTTCCTTTTGTGAGTTGAGTGGGCATGAAAGCGATAGTTGAGTGAGAAATTGTAAACTGGACCTGGCGAAAAATAACCCCCCAAAAGCATGATTTTGCACATTAATTTGATCTGGCAGATAACAAAAGAAATTTCCACACACACACCAGAAAGATATACATAAAACACAGTCAAATTTAAGTTTTAGAGCACTACCCAACTTGGGTAGAATAGATTTCCATTCTATATTGTCATACTTTATTTACATGAGAAAATGTGTATTCTTTCCAGCTGGACTGTTTTAAACCACTACAGGTGTGAGCTCATGCCTGTAACTGCTGTCATGTTAAATGCTGTTGGACATTGCATCTGATCTGGTCCTCGCAACACAGAATGGAATCAGAAATGGCTTGTATATGGTTATGATTGCATGTATGAGATTGTAATAACTGTATATTTTCAAAGTAATTTGTATTAAAAAAAGCTTTATCTTGAAGTCTAACATTTTATAAATGGAAGGCTTTGTCTCTCTCGTTTTCTCCCAGTCTCCCTTTTTCTCCCTCTCCCATGCTTTGGCACACACAAACACACACAGGGGAGCCATGGGTCTGTTTGTATAGCTAAACCTAGTGGCAGGATAAGGGATGATATCCTTCAGAAGAAGAGAGTAGTTTTAATATCACCTCCACCTTCTAGGCCTTGGGCCTCTTATCACTGACCTACGACACAGAGGCGCAGTGCGGGGAATCGCTGGGCTATCAGACGCTGTTGGGTCACACACACACACATGGGCGTATTTGCCAATTGAGGAAGCAGAAGCAGGGAGCGGCGTCCAAAGGGCAAGTAGAGACAGGAACAGGGCAAACAGAGAAGAGCCTGAAGATCCATCTGCCAGTAGACCTCCTGCAGGGAGGGGCCTAGGGAGAAAAAAAAGATGATGGCGTTCTGGTGTCAACTCTGTTTGATGAAGGTGGCTGAACGAATTGCTTATGAGCTATTTGCAGGGCCAACCAATAACAATGTATGAATGATTTGGGTTCAGTATGACCATATACATTTTATGCAGAGAACAAAAATGGAAGCTATGACCGAAGTTGAGAGGTTGTCTACTGCCAGTAATTCATTACTTGTCTTATGCCAATCATAAATGCAACTTTTTCAAGACTTACATCACACTGTGATCTTGTGAATTTGTAATAATGAAACTTAAAAATGTGATGGAATGGGTCATTCAGAAATTGTGCCATAAGAGTATGAATATAATGTATTTAAAAAAAGGAACAGTTTTCCCAGGTTAATAATTGTATTCGCGAACATACGCTTTGTGTGTGCGTACTCGAGTTAGTAGTTCTGATGGATGGTAACGACAACAGCTTTAACCTTCGCCCTCAGGTTGCAGTTCCGTTTAGCGTCAAACACTATTCCTATCAGAAAAGAGATAGGGGCTTATCAATAATTCTGCCTGTGTGTACGTGTGGGAGTGGGGATGTGTTTATGTGTTCATGGCCGTATCAGTGTTCATTTGAGCACGGAAGTCGGCCCAAGTGAAATAAAGTCATCTTGAACTTGAGGCCTTCACAGCACATACGTTTGGGTTATTACCATGCAGAGTTACAGTAATGTTAACTCTTATCCACTCAAGAATTTTCTTGACAGTGATGACAAATAGGTTGTGTGCTTTATACAGTGGGTTTATGTCTTTGTGTCAATTAGTTTCTTGATCCATTCTTCACACCACATATCAAAAATACAAAATGGTGGAACCCAACATGAATTTCGGTAACCATTCTGGTAACCATTCCACAGTCACATAAAAAAATGCAATGGAGTCTTACATTTGAAAGAAAATTTGAAATAAACAGGTTGTTAATAGCAACATGTTATCCCTGAAAGCGCTCTCATTTTTAGGTAAATAGAGTGTAATTAGTCTAAACAGCAGTGGTCTTGTGCTCAGCTTCCTGGAGGCTGTAAATGTTTATTGGGGCTCATGCTGTAAAACGGTTCTCCACGGTAACGGAGAAATGTTTGTTGTGTGAGTTTGATCCTCTGATAGTGTGGGTGTATGTCTAAATGTTGCATGTGGAGAGAGATACTGTGTGTATGGTGAAAACTCCAAAACCAACATTTGATGTCTATTCTGAAATCAGTGTTGGGGGAGTTTACAGAAGCCAACTAATCCAACAAAGAATAAAATCCCTTCTGCTAAATCAATTTAACATAATTCATCATTCAAATATAACCGTTATAATAAAACCTATTAGTGTTGATGTTGCCTGAATTGCACAGATTGATTAAATATGGTCACTTAACCCTAGAGTACACTTGCTATTTCAGCAGAGGAATGTGATTCACTTATGGCTAATTCAAAAGTGATTGATGCATTAACATTATCTGTGTCAATAGACCAATAATCTGCAATGCAGAAAGACAAAAATCCAACGGAGTAAATACTTCTGGTACATTCAATAAAAAGGATGAACAATTGCATTGGCCATGCTCATTCCTACTTATACAGCCACATGTTTATGGGGCAGTTTTACCATAAACTTTCATTTACAATATACTTACTGCCCCCTAATATCCTCTGTATTGGTTAGATTTATTCTAAATAAACACAAGAGCTGTAAAATAATAGTGCTCAGAATGGTGTCAAAGCAGTAGCTGTCTATAAAGAGCAGATATGCTGAAGTGCCCTCAACAGGTAAACCCTTTAATTGTGACTACTGGTATTCCACTCCAGTTGGGAGACATGGCGATAGAGGGAGGCAACAAATATGACTTAGAAGTCTTGGAGAACTTTTAAATCTAATTTTTTAAATCTAACAAAAGCTACAATTATTATTTTAATTAGAAAATTCTTCTGTATCTTACAATTGTTCTACAAATATTATCTACGAATATTAGTTACATTCTTTTTTGTTGTTGAATTAATCCTTTTGTAACTTTGAAATTTAAAACTTCTTTTACAGAAAGATCTGGCCAAGTAGGCAAGTAAGCAGCTAAAAACAAAAACTCAACAGGGAGCATACAAATGAGAAAAATCAGACATTTATTGTGTGATGGCATTATGAATGTTTTGTAAATGTTTAATTTGTCTCACGTAATGGCAATGGGCATTACAAAATGACCGAAGCCAACATTGTGCTGTGTTGGCATTTGTTTAACAATGACACAAAAATAATAATTATTTGGCAGTGTAAACCTAAATTATATGCCAGCAGACAAATAGCAGTCAAAAATACTTTTTTTTTGTGCTATCTGATGGACAAGACTATTCTGGGCTGTATAATTACCATCCTATCAGGATAGCACTGATTGTAGTCTGTTTGTTATGAGTATATGTCTATTAAGGCCAACCATATACTGAATTACACAGACCCATTAGCCCATATATCAGATATACAGACACGCGTCTGGCCAGCCATTACTGCCCACATAGCGTTGTCTATAATCTGGGTAACTTTTTGTTGGTTCTAACGTAAAATTGTTGGCAAATTTTGAAAATAATTTAAGTTTATCATGAAAGTATGTACATCTCGAAAAAATCCGTAAGAGTTGGCTTTGAATACACTTTTTTTTTTATTGCCATCATCATTGTTGTTCTAATTATCAGTGTAAATATTGTTATTGTGAAGATAGTGATTCGTCATTTTTGTTTTTGATTTGATTGTTTTGTATTCTGTGAATAATATCTCTAGTTGAAGGGTAACTGGGCGACCAATGACATAAAAGGACTAGTGTGGGTATCAATAACAGTATATAAATTGTTGTTAGATACAGATAGATATATATAAGTGTTGTTCTTTTGTTATCCACACATAAAAATCTGTGAAAATGGAAGGACTTTCCTTTTTAGATCATGGCCAGAAACTTCAGAAATCGTTTGGAAAACGATGTGTGGTACTTTTGACTGACTTACCTTTCCCCTGGGCAATTAACCTTTGTCTTGTTGATAATACAAGACGATTTCAACATGACATTGCAGAACCTGGTTCCAAACCAAGTTCATGTTTGGCAACCTGTGGAGATATGGGCCTTCCAAGTGGCATCCTCCCTTATGCCACAGGTAGTAAACCTGGCCAATGGTTAACTAATGAAAAGCCAAGTCATCAAACTCTTGTATTCTCTGGATCAGCTTGAATACATCGCATTACACAACCAATTTTATGGGTGCTCACACTTTTCTTCAAATCAAGGTCATGATAAAATTATGAATGCAATAAAGCGTTTAAAAAAAAAAAAAAAAAACTAAAAGCATTTTTTTGTTGCCGTGGTTGGGTGCCCAACGATTGCCTGAGCCTGGTCTGCGTCCCTGAGAAAGACCAAGGATTATACTGGGTCAGACATGGCTCGTCTGGCAAGTAAAGGAGGAGCACACCTTACTCTACCAGGATAAAGAACAATTATGATGTTTGTAGCACCCTGGTACGATGAAAAAAGCAGAAAATTGTTATGCATTGTTATGTGCCTTGCACCACTGTCAAATTGGCCACCTTCAATTTCCCGTGTTAGCCATGGGTATTTGTGTCTAAAAAGGACGTAGTCGCTGCTGGCTCTGTCAGCAGGTAGGATATAAAGGGTGCTAAGTGTGGCTCTGCGTAAGTGTAAAGACCCATGGTGTTAAGTGTGGCTGGGTCGGACTGAGGAGGATCGTGGGGGTGATAAGTGTGGCTAGTGAAGACAGCTGCGATTGGGTATGAGCCAGGCACATCACAGCCACATTTCACATTTTTCACATTTAGGATTTAGTTACTCTAAAAACTTCCATTATGATTAAACGTGTGATGAAAAAATAGATATTCCTTGCAGAATTAAAGTCTCCCTTTCTGTATTTCTCTTCTATTTGTCTTATCCAATTTTTATGATTCCTCGGTTGCACTGACAGAACAAATTCAGCCATTTACAGATCAGCATGTATGGCTCTAGTAACTTAAATTACTCTTAAACTTCATACAGTGAGACTGGTTGTGTGTACGGTGAAGCTCTTTTTTTGTTGTTTGCTGCAACCAATCATTATTTAACAGTATACAGTGAAGGTAGCTGTAAGTGGATTGCATACCATTTGGTTTCCTGTAGGACATACGTCTCTGTTAACCAGTCCATGGTACAACTTTGAAGCAGCGCCTGCCAATCCTTAGACAAAGCTAGGCAGTGATAAGTGTCTTTGAGGTCGCTAAGTTTTATGACTGATTGTTGATCAGCCCCAGGAGTCAGGCAACAATAGACGCCTGACTGAAAAGGTGGGTTTCTGTAAACTACAGCAACTCAACAGGCAGTACGACAAGACACCAGGCCTCAGTGAGTCAGCCATTTGGCGACTCTGTCCAACCACTTAAATTACATTTCTATTTTGTTTTTGTCACATTTTGCCGTGGATACTAGTTTTGGCTTATTTTTGGATTTCTTAAAGTCACTCAACATGCTCTATACAAATTCAACACTTTTCACCCTTTGTTTCTCTCTCTCTCTCTCTCTCTCTCTCTCTCACACACACACACACACACACACACACACACACACACACACACACACACCCGCACAGATGGTATGTTCTGTACTTTTGATCATCCTCTGGACTCCTGAGCTAGACTGAATGAGAGTGTGACGAAAGATGGAGAGACAGGCACACACACACACGCACGCACACAGACACACACACACACACACACACACACATACAAACACATACACACAGTATCTCTCTCACTCACACAAACACCAACACACACCCACACACCAAGTCTCCCTCACATACATACACACCAATACACACACACAACAGCTATCTCTTACCCACACACACACACACATACACACTCACACACAAACACACAGCATCTGTACAGTCTCTGTATCTCACACACACACACACACACACACACACACACACACACACACACACAAACAGTGTTTGCGAGTGAGTTATTAAAGCCGCTGAAGATAGGAGCGTTAATGCCAACTTAAAAGAGATGAGAG
>JAVQJS010036566.1:0-17070 GCA_036024795.1 Galaxias rostratus
CACACAAACACACACACACACACACACACACACACACACACACACACACACACACACACACACACACACACACACACACACACACACACACACACACACACACACACACACCGTGTGAAGGTGTTACACAGCCACCTGTACATGTTTACACAGTTAGCATACCTGTGATTGGATAATCACAGCTACAGCACAAATACCAACAGCCTCTAAAACAGGAAAATGCCGTGGGCTCGTTTGTATGGCGATACGGTGAAACGATGGGACTCTCACCCAGTGTGGCCATCCTGTCTGGGGTTTGGATGGGAACTTGGGTCTGGTCGTCGCCGACGATGATGAAGATGATGACACCTTCCTCGCACCACTGGTCCGTGCCCATAGCAGCATGCAGGGGAGAAGGAAAGGCAACTTTGTCTTTCAGCTTACTGGAGATTTACATGCAGACTGTGTGTAACGTGCTGCTGAAGGAGGAGATGACTGAAAAACTGGACCCAAAAACTCTACATAGGGAAAATACAAGTGTTACCATTGCCCCTAACCGTACCACCAATAACGACATACCCAGTAGGTAGAAACAATGCTAGCTCATATTAGACATTGACAACAAAATGTTAAACAGAATGGTCATCAAAAGAAGACATGTCTTCGTATACATTACAGGTTGGAAGAATGAGAAAAATACTGTAGATGGCAAAATTACTTGCACACCTCAAAAAGGAGCTTTGTCAGATTCATTTTGACTAGTATGAGTCATCAGTTCCTCCTTCTGCGGGCAGAGCGTATCACCACAAAGCATGTGCCTCATTTTACGCATAATACCTTTCATGCTTCAGTCTCCTTTCTGATCGCTGCAATTTGAGATGTTATATGGTTCCCAATCTCCCCTGAGGAATCCAGTAACACTTTATATTTTAATTCAGAATTAGCATTGGCATTAGCAGTTGTTAAACCATTTACAAACCACTATTTCATTATAGGTAAATGTATGATAATTATTTAAAAATTATTTCTAAAAATGAGTTACTGCATATAGGCCTTAGTAAATTATGAATTGTAGGTTGATCATTACATCATCTGAATAGACAAATCATCAATGCAAGAGTATGAAAAGACGGAGAAAGCAGCCTGAGCAAACCTAGAATTTGCGCTTCATGTCAATGCAAAGTTCTCAATCCAAAAAATAACTACACAATAGGGTCACTAATTAATAATACAGAACGAACATCAACGACTGCTATCAAGCACAACACTCAGTCCAAGTGATATCACGGCATCCAGATTACGCGAAACTTGCTCACCCAACACATATCACGTTTTACTCACGCCCATAGGACAAACAGACTGACTCCAGGTGAACTGTTAATCAATGGTCAGATTGCTGTGACATGCTTTTTGACGTTGGGAGGAAACCCACTACAGCAGGGGAAGAACATGCAAACCCCACACAGAAAGGCCATCGACTGAGGTGGAGTTCGAACTCCAGGACCTAGTTGCTGTGAGGCAACAGTGCTTACCACTGAATCATCGTTTTTGCAAGCTGTTTTAGGAAGTTGGTTTGTTGATGTTTAAAAATATATTAAAGTTGTTTTAAAAAATTAAGTTAATGAAAATGTTACCCGGAATCCTTCTCTCATAATTACGAGATTTTTCCTCGTAATTAGATAGATTCTCATAATTATAAAATAAGGTGGATTTTTGTGTGTGAATGCAATGCGCTCTCCATTGGCGGCTTGAGTAGCCTATTCAAACAAGTGAGCCTGCATAATTATTGAGCACTTATTCCAATAAAGGCTAATTTTGTATTACACAGAAAACAATATTATGGTATCAATAGCTAAACGTAGCACTGTTTGTTTTCGAATCTGACATTTACCACGTGATTAGCATTTGAAATGTTGGACAGTTTGTGCACATTATGGCGCTATCCTTGGTTCCAGGATGAGCATTTACTCAATCACAGAACTAAAGTATACAGCGATATGTTAATTTGCGTTTTCAAAAGTAACAGCAATAGCCAGCTTAAGCCGTTATTTGGTTACAGATAGCTGCATGCCTTGCAACTAAGCCAGTAGAATGATAAACAGCAACGTTTGTTATCTTTTGTTTTCGCAGACATTCCAATTTTGCGCCTTTTTGTTGTAGATACTTTATTTAAGTTTATGTGTGAGTATAGATAAGCCCACACAACGTTTTGTAAATATAACCGTTTAATCGTCAATAAACGTCTGCTCCTGGTGGAACTTTAAACCAGTAAGTAAACTTAAATACTTTTTTTTCAGGTAATCCTTCATAATCGGACGCAACAGAGCCGACAGTGAAGCGATTGAGAATTCCAGCACTGACAAATCTGCTGTTGTTTTCTTGTACTTCCAGCTATTGGATTTGCAAATATTTTCAGTCTTTGTTGACAAATTGGGGCCTAGACGTCCTTATAGGTCATCATGCTGAAACAATGTTCATCCCGCATTCCGGCTGGATTGTTGAGTCTGTTGGCGGGTTACACCCGTGGATACTTCCGGAAGAAACCACATGACCTGGCCCTTTTTGGCTTATATTATACATTGGAGCTTCAAAAGTTCCAAAAAGGTAGATGATCCTCAACTATGAAATTTGTAAAACAAGGAGAGTGGCCTACGCTGCCTATACCAATATTCTGTTCGTTTGACGAGAAAATAGTTCTCTAGCTCATGTAGTGGAGTGAATTCCGAAGTACATAAAACATTACTTGAACTATGCTGATCTTAAAATAGTAAGGTTTGGCGTACTTATGAATGTATTTCCCCCTTCTTTTCTCATTAAGAATATCCAACATTGTCAATTGATCACTTAATCAGAGAATTTCATAAACTTAGAGGTATGTTTGCTCTGCTTATCAGCCAACTTTAAAAAATGAAGTGAAATGGTGAAGTCGGTTTCTAATTTCCTTGATTGTTTCCAATAGCCGAACGACTGTGTGGCAATGTATTTGAGAAGGAAATGATAAAGCTTGGATACAAAGCAACCTCCAATGAGGATGTGAAATTCTCAGAATTGGAGATTGCCATTGAGGAACAGGAGATGTGGTGTGATACAACAACATCAGCTTCAGGAGTAAAACTAAAACCGGAATCAGACTCCATGAATAAGCAGTTGGGCCTAAACCGGAGGATTGCTGGCAGACGTACTGAAGGCAATATGGCAAATGGATCAAAAGGTGCGGGTGAGTACCATACACCAGAGTACAACACATTGCCTCCTGTCATTTTGGGCTTCATAAGCAAGTCCACATCTAGTCAGTAAGTCTAGTTGGTCAGTGTGTTGTATACAATCTCAATTCAAAATATGCGTTCTAAAACTCAAGTATTAATTCCTAAAATGGCAAATCATTCTCAAGTATTCTTGTAATCTACCAATTACACATGAGATATTGTTGCCTGGCCAATATCAGACGGGATGACATGCAAGCTGTTGATAATCAAAACACATGTCTAAGATTTGAAGGCTACCTAATATTTTGGTGAAAAGGACGACTTGCTAGTTATATTCTAAAAACCTAAGTTTTGGGTCAGCATAAAGTAGCATAGTTGAGCATTTTGATGATTCTCTGCAGAAGGGGCAGTGAATAGCCTCCAAGACAGAAGTTATTTATAATAATGTAGAGCTTCCTTAAGGTTCTTTTTTTCCTCGACCGTTCTTCAGGCTTTCACAGTAGATGATCGTTTTAAAGTATGCGTCCAGCCCAAGTCACTAAACATTTAGATATGTTGAGATGTAATGTAGGTCCACATTTTGTACATTTTATGTTCTAAAAATCTTTTACTGGTGGTAAATTAGCATTATACAAGTGTACAGTCGTCAAAGTAGGGGAGAATATTGCTATATAAGTTTAAGCCCATTTATATGTTTGGGCTCTTTTTTTTCCTGCATAGTTGTGAATATTTTCTTGATATTATACTGATTTCCACACATTTCTAGGCTGCAATAAAAAAGTCAGCAACGACTGTCGTGAAAAAGTCAAGAGTTCCAATGTGCCAAATTCAAGAGGGGCACCTTTTTCTGTCCCTGGGACTCCCAGTGGTTTCATTAGCAATAAGGGGAGAAGATCCAAAAAGACTTCTCGTGGTCAATCCACCATGATTTCTGAAAAGCTAGACAAAGCTATGTCCAGCTGTAACTTATCAGGACCTTCAAATTCAAACACAACGAAAATATCTCAAGCAAATTATGGAGATGTGGATAAGTAGCTCTCAGATCACAGGCAAAGCACTGGACCCTGCAAAGACCACAACATAAATCGAATGTTTTTTTTTTTTTTCAATCTAATAAAATGAACGTTTTACCAGAGTCTTTGTTGTTATTTTCGTTACTCTGCAGATCAAAAACAATATATGCTGGTGTTGATGTGTATGTGAAGGAACGACCAGGGTTTTTTTGCGATACAAATTCATAAACTGGATCTTAACACATTTGTATTATTTGTCTATTTTAAAGGTTCTATTTAATTCACTTTGGTTTTCTTTATATGGCACTGCTGCAGAAGAGACTCAGTGAATCTACTCTTTATAAATGAAATAAATAACAATATGCATATTTCAGCAACGTTTCAGGAGTTAAATTGTTCATATGGTATTTAACAAAATCATCCACAGAGGCTCGCGTATGCTATACGCGGCTTAATTAAAAAAAACATAAAATAACAAAAAAAGCAACAGTGTACGGTACATTATATTCTATCAGATTCAGGACTAATTCCAGGTAGGCCTATTCGGTATATTATTGGAAGTCTATTTTGTATGAATGAATGTCAAACAGTGTCGTGTTTTGATGGCATATCAGGCGACGTTTCCAACACATCTGCATGCTGTCCTACTCCTAAATCTGTGGCATGACTCAACCTAGAATGTGGAGGAGAAGGTAACCAAATGCACTTCATCGTCACGCGGGGGTTCTGAGAAAACCTCAGCAAAGGGCGTAGATGGCTTTTCAGA
The DNA here is from genome assembly GCA_036024795.1 of Galaxias rostratus. Lineage (NCBI taxonomy): Eukaryota > Metazoa > Chordata > Actinopteri > Galaxiiformes > Galaxiidae > Galaxias > Galaxias rostratus. Next base: position 4,965 of record JAVQJS010036566.1, read on the forward strand.
GAGAAGAGCGTGGGGAAACTACTTCCGAGCTTTTCCCGGATTGCAGCGTTTTGTTGAGAATACTCAGCTTGCGTTTTCACTATTTGACATTGACTGTTTAGACAGATGCCTGCAAATTGAATGTATTATTATTATTATCATTTTAATTGTTGTGTTTATTATGGCCATACCGATCCCCAATAAACTGGATATTCTATATTTCTAATTAACTTCAATATAATTTCTTATTTCGAAAAAGTAGTCACAATTAGTTCTTTTTCAACTTCAATCCGAAAGGACACTTTTTACAGCGTTGCAACGTCAAAAGTAGGCATTACTGTAAAGGCTTATTCATTACGCTACTCTCGAAAGTGCATACCGTACATATAATGGATCCGCTACTCCCCATTGTTGCGTGTGTGCGCGCTTTTGTTACGTCTTTTCAAATTAGATTAAGTGAACGAGATGCATACTTGAGGGTTCTACACTCTACAACATTGGTTTTGTCCGAGGTTCTTGGTCTACGTTGACACCTTGTTTTCAGTGAAGGTATGGGTTTGATTTCCCACAAAAATGACTTGGATGCATTTTAGGCAAATAGATAACTGTCTGAAAAATGAAAAACGATAGTCAATTGCTCATAAGAAAAAACGTTGTTTATTATATGTAAAAATAAATAACAACATAATTTCACCAACATACATGTAAGTAAACTTTTATCTATGGTATTTTTAAGATGGTGTTCAAAGGCCGACGAACTATGCTGTTGCCATATGGGCTCCAGAGTTGGTTGCAGTCTGTATCAAGGGCAATAATCCTGGAGGGGCCGAATAGCATTCCTAAATTCATCAGTGTATACTGCAATGAGCTCGTAGAGTTTAGAGAAAGTAAGTTGTGACCTAATATACTTTTCTGACTGTTCTCCAAAAGGCATACTACAAAAAGCATACATCTATTGCATTATAAAATAAGACTGAATTTCCTGCTTTTGAAATAATAATTTTTGAAAAAAATATATAACATTGATGTGTATGTATTTTTTAATTTAGGTCTCACCTCCATGGATACCAAGGATGTCATTCGCATGTACCAAGAGATTAGAGGTAATATTGCAATGGGGTAAAAAAAAACTACAACAACAAAAAAACACGCTTGCACGCTAGTATGCTACAAATTACATTAGAGCAAATCTAATTTACAACAAGATATGCTATACATGCTTTTTCAATTTTAGAGGCAAATTATGTCAGAGAATGGAAGAAACAACGAGGTCTACTCAGTCGGGCTGATGACCTTTATGACGACCACATGCCTCATGGGGAGCCAGTATCTTATTTCAACCCGCTACAACGCCTGAACGAGATCGATGCCATAACCTCCGACCTGGCTTTACAAACCCTGCTGAGCCAGCAAAGGGACTCGCCCCACGTATCCCCGACGTATACAACCGATTACGACGGTCAACCCGGCCACACGAGCGGCGACGTGGAGGAGAGCGCTCGTCCCGAAACTCTCACCTACGTCAAGATAACTACCTTGAAGAGTGGGTTTGTGGAGATAGGCCAGGCTGCTTCCGTCAAGACAGCGCCGCCGGAGAACAGCACCGTGATCCCTACGGAGCGCAAACCCGAGACCATCGTTGTCCGTTGCGACAGATGTCCGTCCACGGGTGTCTCGTCAATGTGCAGATTATCGAGGACTCCATACGATTCCAGTGAGGGGGAGGAGGAGTGTGATGAGGCAGACATTTTGTCCGATAAGATGGTGCTTGACACAGTGAGAGCTCTGTCTGAAACAGTTGTGTCAGAAAAGTACCTGGAAGTTGACCAAACCACGGCAACACAAACATCTTTAATTTTATCTGCGCAAATGTCTCAACTATCAGGTAGGGTCATATTTAAAGTTTGGAAAAGAAAGCAAAAAGAATAGTCAGAATTCTTACATTTTATATATGTATGTATATATATATATATTTATATTTATTTTGATCTGCCTCAGAAATTCCAACTGGAACTCCACTGGTCACAGCTTCCCCTGCATCTCTTGAGGAAAACATTGTGAAACCAACACAAAGAGACCTTACTGGAAGTATGCAGGTGACTCAGGGCCTTGAATTAATGGAAGCACTTTCAAAGTTACCATCCTCCACCACAGAGGCATTGTCAACAGTGATATCGGAGAGATGTGAAGTGGACGCATCAAAGATGGACTCCTCTCAAATGGCAGGAATGGAAAGAAAGACCTCCATCCTTACCAGGGATCCTCCAGAGTCTCTTGATATTCAGAGAACTGTTGACCAATGTCCCCCAGTGCCAACAGAGCCAATGCTGCCCAAATCTCTAAGTCCATCAGACCTAAAGCCATCTCTAGCTCCATCACCAACGTCTGCCTGCATTGACATTCCCGATAAAGCTCTCCCTGATAATTCAGGAATGCCCACAGCAGTGTCCTCCATCACAAAATACAGAAGAGAGGAGAGTGTGGGGATGACAGCAGAAACAACTGAAAGAAGTAGATCTCCCAGAGTCTCTCCCCAAACATCACTTTTATTAGGTACAACTATATTTACACATTACCTTTTTTCATCTTCATGAATATGTATGTATATTGTTCTTTCTAACATAGTTCATAAAACCAGATAAAAATACTTACATTCATTGTTCATTTTAAACAGGACATAAATGCATTATACAAATGTTTTCTTTTTTTAATCATTAGCTTCAGGTATTCAATCACTTTTCTTAAGTAAAGATATTTCATACATGCCATTGTTATCATAATTAATATTTTGAGTTAAACCGTTGCAGTTTAACTTAGTACAAAAAAAGATAATTCTTAAACATATAATCTATTGTAAATTGTAGCCAAATATCTTCCAATTATTTTTATTCAGCTTCAGGTTTGCCATCTGAATCTCCACTGGTCACGGGTTCCCCTATATGTCTTGATGAAAATGCAGTGGTGCCAAGACACAGAGACCTCACTGGAAGTGTGGAGGTGACTCAGCGCCCTGAATTAATACAAGCACCTTCAATGTTACCATCCTCCACGACAGAGGTATTGTCAGCAGTGAAATCAGAGAGATGTGAAGTGGACGCATCAAAGATGGACTCCTCTCAAATGGCAGGAACAGAAATAGAGATCTCCATCCTTACCACTGATCCTCTGAAGTCCGTTGATATTCAGAGAACTGTTGAACAAAGTCCCACAGTGCCATCAGAGCCAATGCTGCCCAAATCTCTAAGTCCATCAGACCTAAAGCCATCTCTAGCTTCATCACCAACGTCTGCCTGCATTGACATTCCCGATAAAGCTCTCCCTGATAATTCAGGAAAGCCCACAGCAGTGTCCTCCATCACAAAAGACAGAAGAGAGGAGAGTGTGGGGATGACAGCAGAAACAACTGAAAGACGCAGATCTCCCAGAGTCTCTCCCCAAACATCACTTTTATTAGGTATAACCATGACCTTCGTGTAATGTATTTGATTGTTGAGAAATATAGCTTCTTCCAACATAGTTTATAAAAATAGACAAAAACTTCTACTTGTAGTATTAATGTTGCACAATAGATTAATTGGTTTTACTTCTAAATAAGGAATTTCAGGTGTTCTGTCACTTGTACTTGGCAAAAATATTTTATATGTAATGTTATATTATAACGTATATTTTGAGTCCAACTGTTTCTGTTTAACATAGTTCACAAAAAGAGAAACAAGTCTTAAACATATGTACATGAAATGTTAGCTATAAAACACTTAATCGTTTTATTCAGCTTCAGGTGTGCCAACTGAAGCTCCAAGGGTCCAAGTTTCCCCCGCATGTCGTGAGGAAAATGTTATGAAACCAACACCCGGGGACCTCACTGGAAGTGTGGAGGAGAGTCAGTACCCTGAATTAATGAAAGCACTTTCAAAGTTACCATCCTCCACCACAGAGGCATTGTCAGCAGTGAAATCAGAGAGATGTGAAGTGGACGCATCAAAGATGGACTCCTTCCAAATGTCAAGAATGGCAGCTGAGACATCAGAGAGACAAATTTGTCAAACAGTATCACCTCAGATTACAATTGTATCCGGTATGGGTGCCTCAACTACACTTTCAAAAGACAGCCAATGAGATATATTAATGCTATTGTCAATTAGCTTTTATTTATCCACTGGTTTCTCTTTGTCTCATTCCACAGACTTCAGTGAATCGCTCACGGCATCGCCACCTATTCCCACCAAGGTGCCTCTCGAGTCACCCGAGTCCATCTCCTCTGCATATATACGAAGCGACATCACAGAAGTGGATTTACCTGCAACAGAGATAGCCAAAGTGCCCACCACATGGGTCCCTGTCAAGTTACCTAGCACAGAGGAGAGTGTGCATGCACCAGCAGAGATGCCAAAGAGAAGCCCCGCTCCGTATGAATATCCAGAAATACCAATACAGTCAGGTAAAGATACCATCCTTGCTCATATTCACAATTAATCTTCTGTAAGGACAAAGTTACATAGAATCGATTTCGAACTTAATAGAATCGACCATTTTAAAGATTTTTTTTTAAGAAATAAGTTCAAGCTGTATATCCAGTAGTTGTTGTCTGTTGTGTTTTCCAGAAGCCACTAAAATGGAATTGAAGAACAGCGCCCAATGCTTTGTTGAAAGGGCCATCATTCGTTCTATGGAGGAAAATAAAAAACGGTCAAGCGAAGACATTTCTAAAATGTCTCCGACCGACACAATGCCAGCGGACGGTTCTCGGACCATTTTCTCCTGTGATGCTTTGTCCCTGGCTGTCGACCAAATCACAACTGCAACTGAGAGGGGTGCAGAGACCCAGCTCACAGCAGAGACGCCATCTTCTCCAACGTCTCGTTTACCAGGCCAGCCCATTAATATCGACAGGCAATTAGTTGACGATTTGTCATCGAGGAGGGTGAGCAGCAAGAAAATTACAGAGAGAACAGCGGAGAGGATAGAGCAACCAACGTCTGCCGGAGTCCCACCGCAAACATCTCTCGAGTCAGGTAGATTTTTATTTGTCTGAAAGCAGTGAAATCTGAATCAAAGAGCAACATCGTGTAGCATCGTGAAGTTTTCGCCCGTGTCATTCCAGGGAAATTTACGTCTCCACCAGCTGCCGCGTTGTCAGCTAAATCCAGTGGGACCAGAGTTCCCGGTGGACCTGTTATTCCCAGCAGACCACAGTCCTCTCCCCCTGAAATGTCCATAAAGACCCAAAGAGTGGCCGTAGCCAGCAAATCTAGTGGACCAACTAGTCTGCAGAGATCAGAAACACAGGAGACACAAACGTCTCCCGGAGTGTCCGCACAAAAAACTGTGGCATTAGGTACAGCGACGAGTGCTGACTAGAAGGGATACAACATGTATAACTTGAGTTGTTTGGGGCTTTATGAATATTCGAATGTGACTGCTTTGTCCGTTTCTTGTGTGAGTAGTCGTAAAATTGCAGCGTCTAAAAGTCGTGATATGCGTGTTCTGTCTGTTATTTTCCCTCGTGTCTACAAAGGTTATGCTGACACATCGCCGACTGAAAAAGCTAGAGCTCCTCAACCTACAGATCTCGCCCCCGCCGAGGATGCAACTGCTTTGTCACCACAAGCTTTAGTCGAGCGCTTACGGCAAACCACCGCTGACTTGCCGACAGCCGGCGACTTGTCACCCAGATCCAGTGTGAGCAGAGTCGTGTCTGCGCCTGCCGGTCCCGCGGCGTCACGGACACCTCCTTCTGAAAGGTCGTCCAAGGCGCACAAAGTGTTCTCCGCCAGGATACCCAGTGAGGAAAAACGTGAGAGAAGCCAAGAGAAACAAGACAGAGCATTTTCACAAACATCATTTGAGTCAGACATAACACCGTAGTCAATTACAAAGACAAACTAAATGACTATTTTCATTTTGCACGCAAGTGGGTGACGTGCGTTGACTCCATTCGTGCCCCTAATAGTTGCTTCTTCCAACAGTTGCCGCCCTGTCACCCAAATCGAGTCTCCACCGGGTTCCCTCCCTCACAGCCAGCACAGAACAGTTAACCCCACAACCATTCAGAGCAGCACACAGAATGCCCTCAATTACAATCCCCAGGAATGAGACTTGGCTGAAAACGAGAGAGACACAAACATCTGTCACTAGTAAGATAGACGTTCAAATACGTCAACAAATGGAAAGTCAGACACTTCAGCATTGGGTGGACAGTTTGAGGTGTACTGAAAGCATGACTAGACATAACGATCATCAACGGCCACAACAGACACCCAAATCGTCCCTCCTGTGTTCATGCCTTGTGTCTTTGAAGCCGGTTAGAGCAATCTGAAAGAATAACCACTGCCTATTACAGTCCATCATCATTGATTTTTGTTTTGTGTAGGGCTGATAGACCGAAGCACTCAAGTGTCAGGGGCCAGGCCTTGCAGCAGAGATGAGGCGTTTCCCTTCTCTATGACCATGCAGGCCCACCGGACACACGAGGCTTACCCTTTCTGTCACATGGTTAGACCTGCTTGTTGTCTGTATGGACATGCATCCACAAGCGCACTGCCCAGGCCAGGTAGAACACACCTTTGCTCGTGATTTTTGTTTTACATGAACATGTTATACGTTTTCTTCAAGAGAGAACACAGTGTTTTTTTTTTTTTTTCTCTCCTCAGACGTTCACCGTCACTCTTGCTTTAGATGTTCAGGGGCGAACTCCAACCAGGCCTGGAACCTGGAGAACACGACAAACCAAACTCAGCTGCCATTCAATGGATCCGCATCAGGCATCAGAAACGCCGGCCTCGGAACCGAGAGGACCCCCCCGGTTCCTCAACCCCCCTCCCAGAACGTTCCGGGAGGGACGCAGCTCCCACCCCTGCCCCACGTCCCGCCCACCCCAGGCCAGACCTCGCAGTCCTTCCTGCCCCAGATCCAGCCCCCGACGATGAGCTCCGTTCCGTGCCAACTGCGCACCTCCGAGTCGAGCGTCCCCAACTACCTGCTTCTCCGCGACGGCGCTCAGGTGCGCGTCGTTCAGTTGGACACGCTCAGTAGTCCGAGCGGATCCAGCCTACAGATCACCGATGGCGCGGGTCAGAGAGTGTATCCTCCGGCCCGTATATACATCATCAACGCCGATGCCACGGAAGAGGCGGAGAGGCAGGAGGGAACAGCGCCTGACTACAGATACCTGTGCTAGAGGAGGGTGTTAAGCTCGTTATGTAGCCGGGCTGTCATTCCAAGTCATTGCAGTGCTGTTTAGTCATTTCTGTCAGTAGGAACACTCCCTGTGGAGTTTTTTTTGCATGCTTTCTAGAATAGGGTCCCCGTCATTGAGGCAGCGCTGAGATGCCACACACACCTTTCATGTAGGTGCATTACCTCTATCAAAATAGCTACATTTACAACGGGATCAATCTCATTTGCATCGCACTTTGCAATTTCACATAATTTAAAAAATGTCGTTTCTCCAACAGTTTCCAGCTTTCCAGCCAATTCCGAAACTCATAAAACAAAGCCATCATTGCCAAGGTAAAACTCTTCCTATTTTATTTTATTGTAAACTTAATGCAGTTTTTCCTTCTTCTTTTCTTTGTCTTCTTTCTTCAATTCATAGATTATGTTTAAGTTGTAGACACTTGACTTTCAACCACTGTGCGCTTACATGTAGAGGGATCTTCTTCTGTGTTTAAGTGAGTGTTTGTCTACTTCTAGATATTGCACCTTTGGCCTGGTCACTGAGCAGACGTGGCCGTACATTGCCACTGCCATAGGATATACAACTGTGGATGTGACCTTTGACCCACAGGCAAATAGAGATCGCTCGTTACTTATCAGAACAGTTAATAAATGGTTGGCTATGCCAGTAGCATTGAATGCCCTTTGTTTTAATTTCACCCCTAAAAAATAATGTTTAGTGTGGCTCCTACCCAATATGTGTAATGTCAAACTAATTGATTTCGCAGAATACTGCTTGGGCTAACGGTATCTCATGGCTCACATGAAACAGGGCTGTCATGCAATCGGTTACTGAAAAACTGCCTTCCTTTGGTTGTTTCTGAAATGTCTAGAACCGGTAACAAGAAAATCTTTAATGTTTTAAAGATGTTGACAACATTTCACATAACACAGTACTTCCTCAAATTGACTATAGTGTAGGGGAGCCCTTTGTTGAAAATATCTAGAAAATTCCACATTTTCAGTTTCAATACGAGTTAGAAGTTTTGTTGAGCAGAAAAATTGCAAATTTTTACACGCTAAAATATTTTTATTGAACATAATATGGGATTTGACAGTCGACAAGTTAACTGCAAGGACTTACAACCTGCAAACATAGTTTACAAGATATATGCTATGGTGGTTTATTTGCCACATAAACATTGGCTAGTGTTTGAGTTAATCTGTAATTTGACGGACTGCTTTTTTCAGTTCGACAAACCGTCTTTTATCATCTCTTACATTCTGCTCCAATAAATATTACGCCACTATACTGTGGTTGCACATTTGGCCATCTTCAAGTGTGAGCTGTTCTAATAATGTCGGAGAAAGGAGTGAAGGTCAGGTCTCCATAGTGATAGCATGTACCTTTCTGAGACACTGAAGGGCCAGATAAACATTATGGTCATATTGCCTCTTTCTTGTGTGTGCCTGCTTGCCTTGAGTAAAGTGCATTGAATAGCACTCATGTATAAAATGTGCTGTACAAATACATGCTGCATTTTGATTGGCTTCCTGCATGCAGGTGTATTTTTAATACCTGGAGGTCACATGTCACTTGTTTAGTTTAGGGTCTAAACTTTAGACCCATGTACTCGTTTCGATTTTGTCATCAAACAAGGACTTACTGTTGTTCGGCTGCCATCATTGCTCCACATACAGACGATGCTCTACAATTGTGCTTGATCATTGGCCATTATCCTATATCCCGTTTAAACCGATCTTTTTCTGTGAAGGGAGTTAAAAATATATGACACAAGGTATACGAGTCAATACCCTCCCACCTCATTACATCATAGATCAGTAGTCTAGTTTACTATCAGAGGGACTTAGCCTATTCCCCAGCTGATGCAGATATAAAGAAAAAATAACAGTGTTCGATATAAGGTTGCTAATGTAACAGGCTTTTATTCATATAGCAACAATTAGAAATGCTTTATTCCCTTAAGAAGTAGTATAAATCAGTGCATTCACATACAGCGCTACAGTCAAGCTATTGCACAGACATATTATAAGGTCACCCAAATTATTAAACAGGCCAGATTCACAACAGGAACAGCAGGATCAGCACAAGGACGATTCTGAACGAGACATAATTAACATTCTCCTACGTGCAGCTACTGCTTGCATAGTCACCCTGACGCAAGTGAATTCACCGTGTAACATAATAAATAAATAAGGTAAAATAGATAAATTATGTATCTGTGTTAGGATTTACAATTTATATAGTGTCAAGGGGTCACACTCCACATTCACACTGCTACCTGAAGAACCGAAAGCTTTGAAAGCTAGCGCCAGGGTTCTGTTTAGAAAAGTCAAGTCACACCATAGCCTACTCATTCAAAAACAACTGCATTTACCATCAAGACGATAATTAGCTCCACTACGTAGGCTTACAAAGCGTTGCATTAAAAGGAGTCAGCCAGCAGAACGCAGGATTGGAAAGGAACTGCTGACCTCGTTTCCATTCCTCACCCAACGTCCAAATGGAAGCAGGGACGCACGAAGCCTTGTGGGCTAAACGCATCTGCAATCCGCTCTCATTATCTAGAAATGTCCCTCCACACGCCAATAGTGTAGTCCGCAGCCATTAAACCTACTGTAACACGAATTCTGCACCCTACTTTCCCCTAGAAGACGTCTACACTTTCTAACGACGGCTTGTAACTATTGCTTAGTGTCTAAGAAAAGGAGAGTGTCTTTTTATTGTGCTTAAAGTGAGACTCGACTGTGAGAGGCCCGGGGGGGGGGGGGGGGTGTGGTGGCTTTGCTCCTCACAGCAACACCCTGACAGCTGGAGTCCTGTGTGTATCAAAAGGCCTGCGCTCTCCCTGTTCACCTCCGCTCCCCACAACGTTCTCCCGGCGTTTTGGGCAAACGTTCGTACAGCAGAGCTCTACGCCGTCTACGGTCCGACATTTAAACTACAAAAACAAAAGAGGTTAGAGAGTGTGTTGCGGCGCGGTCGGCGTTGGGAGGGGCGTGCTAGTAGATGTCGAGCGCCTGCGTGTAGTCCCTGTCCCAGTAGCCTTTGGAGTAGAGCCAGTCCTGAGCTTTGTTATGGGGGTTGGGACCCTGGTGGAACCACCTGTTTATCAAAAGCACAACATAAGACAAAGAGGATTGGATGCGTGTTGATTTGGCACCGTGTACACACGACACATAACACTGATCGGCCGCGCGACATTAAACCCCCCCTCCGGACCGGTGAAGTAAACAACATCCTCTAGTTACAACGACACCCGTTAGCATGTGGGGTATATCAGGCAGGAAGTGAGCAGTCAGTTCTTGAAGTTGATGTGTTGTAAAGCGGGGGGGGGGGATGGGTAGGGGGGGGGGAGGAATAAATGGGCAAGCGTAGGGGTCAGATTGACTTTGACAAGGGACAAATAGTGATGGCTAGGCCACTGGGTCAGAGCGTCTCCAAATTGGCAGATGTTGCGGTGTGTTCCCGGTATGCGGTGGCTGGTACCAACTAAAAGCAGTCTAAGGAACACCAAACTGTGAACGCCCAACAGGGTGCCCTGATGCGCATGGGTCTCTAAGGCTAGCCTGTCTAGTCCGGGAACACAGATTGTTTTTTATTTAATTCGATTTTTCTTTTTTCGTCAAAGGCGCTGTGACAGCACAGATGGCACAAAAGAAAAAAAGTGAACGCTGGTGAAGTTAGTTTGTTTTCGGAACCCAGTGCGTCACAGCTTTAACATATATATATGACCACAGACCTGTTTGAGTACACATGCTGACACCTGCCCAGGCGTCTACAATGGGCACCCGAGGGTCAGAACGAAATCATGGAGCGATGGAAGATGGCTGCCCAGTCTGATGAATCACATTTTCTTTCATCAAATGGACGGCCCAGAGTGTTTGCGTTGTTCACCTCGAGGAAGACACGGCGCCCGACGGCACATTGGGACGAAGGCAAACGGACAGAGGAGGAGTTCAAGGCGTTGACTCGGCCTCCAGATCCCAGAGCTCTCAATCCGACCGAGCGTCCTTGGGACACGTGGTGGAACAAAGAGTCCGATCCACGGAGACCCCACCTGGACAGGATTTACAGGGCCTGCTAATGGACGCCCCGAGTCTGTCCCCTTTCTGCAGTGTCCTCGAGGTCCTAAAAAGGTGCTTATGAATCTCATATGTGGCCGTTGTTACTGGGGGACGTGTGGAATCCATGTCGAAATGAGACGGGGCAAAGTGGTTGTGGCAGGATTTGGTTAGGTGTGCGGTTCGAATGCCTTGGCCGATCAGTGTACATGCATACATTTTCTACATGCAGTCCTTCCATGTTTGAGACGATCTCGTCAGAGTAGGAGCAGTGTGTCTCATTTTCTCCTACATATTATCCGCGTTACAAAGGCTTGCACACGCGTTTTCTACATTGGCCACCCCATTGTGTCACTCAAAGACTGCACGCTGTGGCAAAAGGGTTATACCAACACTATTACACGTTTAGTAGCACGCGTCCGAACATGAACGTTGGGTGATCGTCCGCGACATTCGGCATTTCCGATATTGTTTACGGAAACGAGAAGATATGGGATGTAATTACCCCAAATCTTAGGGACGAGAAAGCACTTTGTATCATCAAGCAGCCAGATGTACTAAATTAGTCATGGGAATACATTTTTTTTTTTAATGGGCTTCCTTTCATGTGTGGTCTTTAGTGTGTAACGACACAGAGCTTTACGACCCTCATAGAAACAGACAGGAAGGCATAAGCCCATTAGAAGAGAGGAGACACGATGTGCGCTGGGCGTGGGCACGAGTGTTAATTGAATATCACACCCACTCAAACAGCCATGCGGAATAGCCTCGATGGGCTGTGTGGAACTGAAGGGGCTGAAACCCTGTTTAGGGTCCAATTTCCTATTTAGAAAGTCTTCCGCTAGCTATGTTTGTTCAGGATATATATATATATTATGTATATATA
>JAVQJS010036568.1:0-17207 GCA_036024795.1 Galaxias rostratus
ACACACACACACACACACACACACACACACACACACACACACACACACACACACACACACACACACACACACACACACACTAATGAACATCCGTTCAAACCTCACACGTGGTGTGTTTCAGTGTCTAACTCTGGTGTAGCCATCAATAATGCATGCCTTTGTTCAGATGAAAGCCGGTTCGTAGCCTCAGGGCCGTGGTCTCAAATAAAGAGTTTATTACGATGACTGTGTTCTATGGGAGAGTCGGGCATTCTATCACACGGCTGTTTTTGAATACATCTCGCGTCTTTCATGTCTCAGCGGCACGATTTCACTTTAATTTGATCACTGATATGGGTTGTAAAGTCACACGTTTAGTTACAGTCGTCAACCCCCTTGTGGCAAGCATGTTGTAAGACAAACCCAGTACCCCCCTCGCGGAATGAGACTAGTCTGTGTAAGTCGGTAAGGCTACCGTCCCCAAGGCCTCACCTCGTTGCACGCTCGTCATGTTGACAGCGAAGGCCCTCAGCCTTTGATTCTGTACACACAATGCACCACACCCAAACAGAACACTGAAGTCAATGCGGCCAGTGTTCCAGCCTGAGGGCTACAGGACATCTGCACAACACGTATTATCTCTGAGTCCTGCTCCGAGTGCATTATGGAACATTCTGACGTCTGCTTCATTCTAAAGGGTAAGTTAAAGGGAACAAAACTGCATCACTTGCACATTATGGTGTGTGAGAGCGAAAAGCAGCGTAGTTGATCCTATGGGCCTATGCTATCCTTTGATGCGACGCAACACAATGACGCATTTTACATCATGTTGCATCATGGGTTTTACGCTCTTCGGTTGGGTGATGACAACGACACTGAGCTCGTGGTGCAGCCCACGCTTGCAGGGCGCCTTGGAATTGTATAGGCTGAGATGATTGGGTTGGCGAGTGAGAAGAAGCAGAGACAGGTTTTTGTGTGAGCTCCCCCCCATCTGCCCCACCCCCTACCCCTTTTCAAACTTCACAGCCAGCAGTATACATTTTGTTTCGTTATTCCGCGCGTTTCGGGTTGGACTCGGGGTCGGCGTAGACGTGGGCCTTTGAAGTCCTCCTCCAACTCCCTCCGTCTTCCTTTGAAGACCTCCGAGGAGTGTTCCCGGCTGGCGGAGCGGCGGCAGAAATCCGATGTGGCGTGATCGGCCTGGCCACGCTTTCCCCGCATGTCCGTCCCAATTCCATCCGACTCCGAGCCAAAGTCGGGAAAACCTCTATGATGTTCCCTGGAATGTGAAGGATCGTGTCAAATTGTACCTATGGGAAACTGTAAAAAACGTGTTGCTGTTTCATCGTGCTTCTTGTGTTTTTTGTCGCTTCACGCTTAAACGCAGACACAAACGTCGCACATGCTCGAATGACTAAAGCCAACTCACAGCTTCAAACAGCATTGAGCCATGTGTTGTTAGTCTTGGAGGGAGGGCGAAGGAATAAACGCAAACGCAGGCAAGGCAAAAAGTTTGATGTGCAGCACATTGTATCTAACCCCCCCCCCCCCCCAGATCATCAGCCATCTCTGTCCTCCATCCATCCTACTTCCTGTCTGAGTGTGAATGCCCAGGGTTCCGTCGACCAGGCAGCTTTAGGCGTGGATCAATGGCTGGATCAATGAGGCGGGCTGATTTAGAAGCTCACTAGTCAGTGGCTGCGACCCCCCCCCCCCCCGAATCCACCTAGCCCGCCACACACAGTTGGTGACGACAACACCGAGGCCATCTGGGGCTGTGACGTCGTAGCCCAAGGGTTCCTCCAACTTCGAAAGAATTCTTATCAGCCTGTGTGTGTGTGTGTGTGTGTATGTATGTGTGTGTGTGTGTGTGTGCGCGCGTGCATCTTGATTGTTTTTGGTGGGTTTAGTGTCCTCAGCTGGATTGCGTGGGGGAGGATTGCCGCACAGACGTCACCGCCGCCTGACTCTTTTGATGCCCTTTCAGAGCTGACAGGAAGACTTAAGAAGAACCATGGTGAGTGGTCTCTCCCTCTCTATCTCTCTCTCTTTTCTCCGTCTCCCGCTTCTCTCTTTCTTTCTTTTCTCTGTCTCCTGCTCTCTCTGACTCTCTGTCTCTCTCTCTATCTTTACTCTTTTTCTTGCATGCACAGATAAGGAAACTCGGCAAGCACACACACACAAAGTCCCGCTTTGCACACACGCAGGCCAAAGTAGGCACACTGCTTAGGCACACACTTAGTCACACAGCATTGTTTTTCTTTTCTTTAATCCTTCGCTCTGCCTCTTTTTCGGTCCTCTTCACGTTCTTGATTCCCAATGTGTGCTGTCCCCGTTTGCCACCGTTGTCCCCAGTCTCTGTTTTATTTGCTCTGTTTCTCTCTTTCATCTTCTCCGTCCTCCCCCGGTCTTTCCTCTCTGCTTCCCTTACTTCCATGGCATGCCCTCTGGCATTGCCCCCAGTGTTGTTGGTGACGGACCTCAGAGCCCAGTGTTGTGGCATGAGATGAGTAGATGCCCTGACTGGGCGTCTGTGTCCTTGCTTCTGCCACCATATGGGTCTGTCTCTCTGTGTGTGTGTGTGCGTGGGTGGGTGTGTGTGTGACAACTGTCAAATGTTCTTTAAATAGAAACATGGTGTCCTTTTTGTAGAGGCTGCTAACAGAGGAATTGTACTGGACGGTCATATCAGTTGATGTTTTAGCTGTGTCCATAGTAAAGTCAATTTAGTACATTTGACTATTGTAAATGTCAAATTTGTGGATGGGGCGTTCTCTCAGATGCAGACACAAAAAATCTGTGTTAAAAAGTATGAAGCGTGGCAATGATCACTTTTGTCATTGAAACTGTGTCCTTTTTCAGTTTCAGATTTTTAGGGTCTGGGTAGACGTTGTATGTTCCAACAATAAGCCACCAATTGTAAATGCCATTTTTCTGAATATTATAGATTGAAAGACATTTAGACGTTATTGATTGACTGGTCTTCTAGCTCTTTTAATCGTCATAATAGCAGTGTTAGATTGACGGTTTGCTTCGACTCCTTCAGTAAGTTGCTGGAAAAGCGGATTTTCAGAGAGGATGTGACCTAGAGCTGTTTGTGCTTTGATGTTCTCCTGTGACTTCCTGTTTTCTACCTTCTTGATTTCAGTTGCAGAACGCATTTTCTTTGCATGACTTGACTCATTATAGACCCAGTGCTTCGTAAACGTTGAATGCCGTGAAAGGCCCTTAAATTTACAAGACGTTTAGCTGCACAAACACACACACACACACCCGCACACACGCACACGCACACACACACACACACACACACACACACACACAAACACACACTCAACCGGACCTATTCAGAGATCCTCTTTAGCAGATAAATGCATTAGTATTACTACTACTAGTAGTAAAGCCATTTGTCCCGGCGCGACAGGATGCGGATTAAGAGACCAATCCTTTCCCCCTGTGGTGATCTGTCCGCCTGCTCGGCAACAGCCCGTCTTTAAGGCCATACGGAGGGGGGTCAAAGGCGCTCAGTCACACACCCAAGAAAACACTCCGCGATTTCTGCCGGGTTCTTCTGCCGTTAGTGAATTATTGAGGTTTCCACCTCCCTCCTTTGAGGACCGGGTCAGGGTGGTTGCGAGGCTGAGGTTCTGGGAGGCCGAGACGAGGTACGCTCTTTTTACGCTTTGCCTCGGGAGGTTGGGTGTCCGGTCGGGTAACGGGGTCTCGTCTGGACTGACAAAAGCAGAAAAGGGAGCCGGCCGGGGGGGGGGAGGGTTCTCAGGCTTCGGGCGATGGAAGCGCAGGTGGAGAGATGAACGAGACGGCTATTCTGGGTCCTGTCTGGCTCTCCATTGTCCCTACTGCAAACACATGAGTCAGGCACAACCTCAACTCTCTGTTTCTGACGGTGGACGACATCAATGGATGTCCGTGCTCGTGTGCGCTGCGCCCTTTTCATAAGCGTGTTTTGATTTTTTAGATTTTATTTTATTGAACGCTGGCGGTAAGAGATGTTACCCATCGGGGGAAGAAAACACTGCTCTCTTTAGCAACCGAAATAAAGTAGATGAAATCTTTTTTTTTTTTTGTCATGCTGAAATATGATTGTGAGATATCATTGACGCTGCTGGGCTTCATTTAGTTTCATAAGAAGAAAAGTGATTTATCAGATCAAAAACGCTGCTTGTTCAAACAAGAAAATGGAAGAAAACAAAACTGATTAGCGACCACTACACAAGCCGTGGCCTCATTTTCTCCGGCCCCAAATCTCCAGGTTGACATCGTTACACTTTTAATATTTCATGGCGACAAGGTTTTTATTTGGGTTTTGAGAACCGTGTCCCCAGTGATATGTCCGGACCTCTGTGTAGAGGACAGTCGAGTCTGTAGAGGGCAGAAAGTGCACCCAGGACCTTGAAGAGTGGCGAGGTACAACGTAAGATGAGAGGTTTATGTTCAGAAGGAACTAGGTTTAAGAGATAGATGTCCTATTTTTTTCCCCTAGGTGCCCTATTTAAATGGAACAATATTTTGGACTCTTTTAAGCCCTTAAGAGATTTGCAATATTGAATGGGGTTTATTGTTTGCGGCAACAATCTGCATCTTCTGGGAGCTGCCTGTCGACAGGTAATAAGAGCTTATTATCCGGTAAATCAATAAATGCCTTGGTTGCTAAGCAATATAAGCTGTTGAGATTCTACCCTGTGTTGTGTTGAACCAGTGGAGTGTCTGGAGATTGCCGGGTTTGGGATTTACTCTTTGCATTCACTTTTCTGTCATACATGTCTTTGTAGTACGCTGACTGAATTGAAGTAATAGGGCAGTGCTATAGCTATAGCGGTCAGATACAGTTTGAGATCGCAAAGAATTGTTTTGAAAACTGTTTCAAGGAGCTTCTACTCAATTATTTGTTTGAGGTTTGACATACCGGCTATTTCAGACACCTCCTAGACTTGTCTATAGACCATACAATGCAATGTGCGAACTGTGTCATGAGACTACCTGAATGTGTTGTGAATGTAAAATGCATCGTCTCTAGTCTGCATCGTGAATCTTAATGGAAAAAGTGTGTTGCCATGGCGTTGATCAGAACCTCGCAGTCTAACAATAAAACTCAAAGCCTTTTGTATAGTTTCTTCTTAGCATTTTACATTGGAAAGCTTTTTACCTCTCAGTCCTATTTTGGACACACGCTCCCCTCGCTCTCTCTTGTCTTCTCTCACCCGCTCTCACCTTCCTTTCTCTCTCTCCCTCTCTCTCCCTGTGTTTCAGAGCATGGCTCTGGCCTGGCTCCCATCCGCCGTGCCCCGCGCCAACCGTTCCAGTGAGCCCCGCGTCACGCGCCCCCGCCGCGCCCTCTCCGGCCGCTGAGCAGCCATGCTGTCGGGCAGTTGGCGCCGCTCGCCGGCCCACCAGCCCGCGGCGCCGGCGGTGGCCAGCAGGGGGGGCGCCGGCTCCGGCACCATCCCCAGCGGCACTGTGGTCCTGGAGGCCCAGTACGACTACTCGTACCGGGGGGCGGATGGCCGGCAGGTGTGCATCCGCGAGGGCGAGCGCTTCGTCCTGCTCCGGAAGACCAACGCCGACTGGTGGCAGGTGCGCAGGATCGGGGCGGCCAGCAAGGCCAAGCCGCTGTACGTGCCCGCCGCCTACGTGAGCGAGGTGCCCATCGCGCCCGCGCCCTCGCCCGTGCCTCTTCGGCTGGTTGCCTCCCAGTCGGTGAACGTCAACCTGTGGACCCCGCCCAGGCTGTCCGTCACTCCCAGCCCCACGGTCCAGCAGTACTCAGGTAGCCCGCTGTGACAGAGAGATTCTGAGAGTTATTTTGTGTGTGCCTGAGAGAAATACAGTTATTTTGGTGTGTGCGTTTGCGTGTGCGTGTGTGTGTGTGTGTGTGTGTGTGTGTGTGTGTGTGTGCATGTGTGCATGCGTGCCTACGTGATTGTTGGTGTCGCATGCACCGCGTAAAGAGGGAAGTGGCTAACTCATGTTGGCTGCGGTCCAGCAACCTACGGATAAAGCCTTGCCCTAAACCACACCCCCCCGCATACAGTAGACACTGTACTCACACTCGCATGTCCATCTCCTGTTGTCCCAGTGAACAGAACCTACTGCCGCTCCATGGAGAACCTCAACTCCGGCAGCGCCTTCCACGAGGAGGAGGAGGAGGAGGAAGACGACCGGCGCGACGAACGAGGGGGAAGAGGAGGCGGCCGCTTCCACGCCGTGCCCCACTTTGCCTGCGGGTCCCCTCACTCCCCCACCTCGCCCTCGGGCCACCTCATGGTCCCCGGAGCCCCCGTGGCCCCCAGCACCATCCCCCGCAGCAAGAGCTCCAGCAACCTGCCCCAGAACCCCTACGACCTGGGGGGTCCGGAGGAGGGGCGGGGCCTGACGACGGCCCCCAAGAAGTGCCGTAGCCAGTGGGACGTGGGGGAGGGGCTGCAGCGCCGCGACGGCATGCAGGTAGGGGGAGGCGCTCGGGAGCGGGGGAGGGGGGGTAACTTTTTTTGCAATCATTTTTACTGGTTAATCATTACTTTGATTTCTCATATGTGGCAGATATGTTAGACACGCCTAGTTGTCTGTCAATGAAAGTCAAGTCGCGTTTACTTTTATACCTCGTATCATACACACAGGCCTTTCAACGTGCTTGGTATAAAGGCTGGCAGAAACACACAAGGGAGGAAGAGAAAAAACCACCACATAAATACCGATGAGAAAGGAAATGGCTGAGGAGGAAGGAAGTTTGATCAAGCGAGTTACTACTACTTTCGGCTCACAGTACGGCACCATGTCCTGGCCGTCGACACACACACACCGGCCGTCCAGCCGCTGGGCACGCAACGTGCATGATAAAGCTACGTGGCTCTTTCTGCCGTCATCCCTTTGATTCCGTTCACTTTGTTAATCCCTAAGGGACAAACGTCCACTACGCTGTTACGGACCCTACCTCCCTGACATCTGTCTCGTCAGCCATGGAGCTGTATTGTGTGATCCACTGGGTTCCGTGCCAGCGTCGGTAGATGCATAGCTTCAACCACAGAACCTTTCAAGGGCCCCTTCTCTTTGGTCTTCAATGCTTTGCTTGCTGAGGCGGTGACAGTACAGCCGTGATCTTAGCATCACTGACAGTCCTCGTCGAATACCTGGTTCATATAAACTCGAAATATCTTTAACCCTCTGTTAACATGTTCCTCCTCGCCTTTCTGTTCCTCTGTCTTTTTCTCTTTCTCTGCCTCTCCTAGCCATCCTTTCACAAAGAACCTATGACCCCACTGTCAAATACTCCTATTTCTCTTTACCTCTCTCTCTCTCTCTCTCTCTCTCTCTCTCTCTCTCTCTCGCTCTCCCCTCTCTCTCTATCGCTCTCTCTCTCTCTGTCTCTCTCTCTCTCTCTGCGTGACCTGTTCTCCCCCTGTATCTGTAAACCTTCTAGCTAGGATTACTTTGCCATTCAGGTCACAAGCCCCTGTTTTCCCTCAAAACACACACATTCAGATTCACACGCTCGGGTTCAAATACTAATCCACACACGTGCTGTTATGTATGCAAAGCGTGCGTGGAGAGTATACACACAAGGGTTTGGGGTTTAGCCGCACACTAACGCTCTCTTAAAGATTCTTACGCCATAAACGTCTTCCTAATATAAACTCTCACCGCGGTGGCACCAGTGAGGACCCAGCGGTCATGTTTCCTCCTGGCGTTTGATGTCGGAAACACAGCAGCAACAAGAGGCTAAACATGTCACGCTTAAAACTTTGCTTGAGCCTCAACACATGCCACCTAGCCCCAGGTTGACACGCACGCACACACACACACACATACACACACACACACACACACACACAACACACTC
This sequence comes from Galaxias rostratus, assembly GCA_036024795.1. Lineage (NCBI taxonomy): Eukaryota > Metazoa > Chordata > Actinopteri > Galaxiiformes > Galaxiidae > Galaxias > Galaxias rostratus. Next base: position 7,838 of record JAVQJS010036568.1, read on the forward strand.
CTGCACCACACACACCACACACACACACGCAGCACACGTACACAGGCACCACACACCTGCACAAGCTTGCACCATACACACACACACACACACACACACACACACACATGCACACACATCATTGTGTTTTCTCTTTCTGGAGAAAAGTCAGGGTAGCAACAGCACAAATAGATATTAAAAACGTTTTGGTCATTTTCGGTGAGAACATAAAGCCTACCCACAGTGACCCGACCTCAATCATTTCCTGCCCCAAGATTAATGAGGCTACAGGAAGAAGAGACACACTCAAACTCATGAACATTTCCTTTTCACACGCAACGCAAAATACACTCTAATGCTTTTTTTTTTTACTATAACACTCGTCAGCTCTGTTAGAATACTCGTTTGACTGATTGTCTTAAACGTACCACAGAGACGTGATGAAACACAATTGAAAACGATAGAATACGTTGTCTCTGTCTGACCAGGCGAGAGTCGCAAAGTACTGCCCTTTGCAGCCACACATCGTCATTGCAATGTTTCCGATCTCACATGCCAGTTGTGCAAACACACACACACACACACACACACACACACACACACGCAAGCAAGCAAAGGCACGTGTGGGTGACCCGCAATCGGGACTGAGTGTGTTACACAACCGGGATCAGTTCTCGGTTGTGTCATTCGTTTCATGGAAAGATAATTTTCCACATATATCCTTTCAATTTGTTTCAATGGATTTGTGCCCTTCCACATAAACCCGTTTGGGGTTGACCTTTGGTACACTAGCAGCTTTTTGTTCTTCGTCTGTCTCTGTCGGCGGCTGTGCTTAATCCTGCCTCCGACAGATCACAATTAGAGGCTTGAGTGTACTTACATCTAGATGGATTTTTCTTTGTGTCTCCTCCTCTCTACTCCTCCATCTCTCTCCCTTCCTCTCTCTCTCTCTTTCTCTCTCTCTCTTTTTACATCTCCACTTCTTTCTTCTTGTCAACACGTCCATCTAACTCTCAGACATTCGTTCCATGTTTTTGTTTTTGTTTTGTTTAATTCGAACGTATGATTGATTGTCGAAGCCTACGTTAACTTTTATATCGCCGTTTATTGGCGATGACTGAGTTTGAGTCACAGCACGGTAGATGTTGGCATGTCGTTGTCTACTGTCCTTTGTCTCTTTGTACAGCGTGACGGTGTCGAAACCCACATCCTCTGACTGGTGGTGTTTAACATACTGCCCACCACCCTGTCACACACAGCCTCAGACAAAGAAAACCCGTCCACGCGAAACACCGCAAAAAATGTCAGCTCCCCAAATGCCATTTAGTGAGCTTATTGGATCCTAGTCATGTGCGCTCAAAGCATAAAGGTGCCACCATCAATCAAATAAGAACCCATGTCCTTTTCCTTTTGGTGATGCTCTTGTGGGAATGCTTCGACAGACGAGTTGGTTCTTGTTAAAGGGAGAGGTGGAGAGGAAGGGAGGGATGTAGGGAGAGCTTAGTCACCGGATCTTAAAGGGGTTGGACAGCCAGACAGTTGACGACTGCACACTCACGAGCGTGACCTGTTACTGTCTGGGGTCTTGTCGGGTCCACAACATCAAACGTGCTACGTGCACAACTCTATACACATTGCAAATATTCAACCTGAGCATGACGACTTCTGTTAAGATAGCCACTGAAAAAAAAAAAAAATCATCTCACATCATAAAAAAGAAGATTCAAGTCAATGATCCACTTTATTATTTTTTATTTCTAACCTTATGCTCTAACTTATGCGTCTCTCCAGGCTCCGTCTCGACCGCGCCGCGTCCCCCAGGAAGCTCCCCTGGAGTCCCCCCTCTACAGTGAGCCGAAGTGGGGCCGGAGACAGACCCTGGACCCCCCCTCCGCAGCCGCCGACCAGAAGCCTCTCCAGGTCCTGGACCTGTGGGAGCAGTACTCGGACCAGGCCTCGGGACGCTGTTTCTACGTCAACAGCGTCACCAAGGAGAGGTCGTGGAAACCGCCACGGCGTTCCCGGGAACGGCTCCCAGGCAGAGTAACTATGGCACCACACGTTCCCGTATTTTCTCATTTATTCATTCGTTTCAAAGGAACCCTGTCATTGGATGCCAATTACATCAGCTAGGCTTCCTGGGGTCCGGAATAATTTCCTTACATGCGTATCATCCCTTTTGTGTTACATTGTTCATGTGTCATTCTGCAGGATTTCGCTCGCACATTCTGCGTTCCGTATTAAAATTAGGTTTCAATGTCACAATTATTCATAGACTTGGCATATTGCAATTATTTCTAAACGAAAACAAATTAACTAATAAACAAATTCCTCTCCCTGCAATGAGGAATACTTTTAAAAAGAGAATACTTTTTTTTTTAGCTGTAAATATCAATGAGCTAATTGGACGAGAAAAACAACAAGAATAATATTGTGAATAAATGTTTGTAAAATGTGGCCGCGTGCACAGCAGAATGCCTCCATGGCATTCTGAACTCGTTCCTACGTGGATGTTATGAAACCTCTCCACCCAGGCACGCCGCTGTCCCTCTGAATGAAACGGGAGGATCTCTGGTCTCCGTGGAGTACGTGGAAAGCACAATGGGTTCCACTCGGAGCTGGTGGTGGGGGAGATGCAGATCTCCCTGCCAAGCTAGTAGAACGATCCCAGCTCAGTCTTTAACACGGATGTCTTTTCCTTTCACCTGCAAAGTGTTAATACACTGGCCGTAGACATTGAGTTCAAGCTCAGCTTGACCAACAACAGCTTAACATCTTATTTCATTCGGTCCACTGTGTCTCTTTTCCCGTCCGTCCCTGTAGTCCAGCACCATGCAGTTCCAGTCCCAGAGCGTCCTCAGGGACACCAGCCACCTGTCTCAATGTGGAACTGACAACGGAGACCTTCAGAAGGTGAGACCGCCATGTTACGACACTTTCACTACCGTGCAAACCGCCAGGTTGTAGGTTAACCGCGACGTTGACGCTACGATGCACCCTGTCTGCACGCTGCCCCGCCTGCAGCGTGGAGAAGAAAGCCGGGAACCAGGTGTGCATGCATGACCCAGTTCAAAGCCAACTCGCGGTAAATTATCATCGGATACCTTTTGTTTTTATTCTGTTGCGCCGGGCCAATCAAAAAGTCCCGCTTGGGCAGAACAGAACCCAGCATGTCGTTTCAGTCGCCCCGCTCATTCCCTCTCGTTTTAGACTCGTTTTGGAACTGATTCCAAACGGCTGCTCGGATTTTGGCAAGCGCAGGCGCCTCGATTGTAGTGTAAATCCAAAGAGACACGCACTCACGCACACATACATACACACACACAGACACACAGACACACACACTCACGCACACACACCCACACACACACACACACACAGCCCACCACGTCCCCAGTAGTGAGGAGGGTTGGCTTACAGCCAGGCCTCCCCACAGAGCCCCTCTCCGCCTCATGTTTCAGATTAGAGTGGGACTAGATAGCGACGCTCTAACCAAATGAAACGGGGGGATTAGCTCCTTCCCTCGTCATTCACTCACTCCTTCACTCGTTTACCCCCAGCCCTCTCTTCCCTCTCCTCCCTCCATCCATTATTCCGCTCCTCCTCTCCGTTCATGCTAATCCCTGTAGGAAGGTGAAGCCCGGTTGCTCTAATGCGGATGGCCTCCGTGTGAAGCTGGCCCTCCGGTGGTGTGGAACGAGCGGAGCCATGCGACCCACGTTGCAGCTAGCCGAGCCTGACCGCCACGCGGCGAAGGGGTTGCCTAGGGGACGGAAAGGGAACAGAACGGCGGACAGATAGTGTTCCATACGCAATCTGCCGTGCTTCCAACTGTCGTGGCTTTTATTTGTCATAGTCACAGTTCAAGGCACCGTGTTACAGTGACCCTGTGTCTTGCTACGTATTTAAAGGGACTGGACGCTGGGCAAGTGGCTTTTAGTTGATTACATGTATTGTTTGGGGTGTGAATATTTGTGGTTGGGGCACATGCAACTTCCTGGTTTTGACCTGTTAACAAGATTGTACTTACTGATCACCAGCTTCCTTATAGAAAGGAGAAGTGAGAGAGAGAGAGAGAGACAGAGAGAGAGAGAGAGAGAGAGAGAGAGAGAGAGAGAGAGAGAGAGGCGTTTGAGGTTCCACAAAAGGCCAGGGTCAGAGAAGAAACAACGGACCGCAGACTTTTCCCTCAGTCGGTCGCTCCTTCAGTAAACGAGCCTCATCCCCCGGTGATGTCATGGTGAGCACTGCGGCACAATGTGGTATTTTAAGAAGTTTTCTATCAGTTCATTTCGTAAAATGAAGCGTTCTTAGACTGTCGTTCTGGGAGCAGCTTGGCGTTGAGCGTTTAGTGTGGTTAGCTGCGTATGCATTTGGCCTTGATTGATAGCTTGATTTTGAGTTAATGCGGTGAGGTGTGTATGCATATGACCCTGATTGAGAGTCAGACGCACATTTAGTTTATTCGGGTTTAGGCATCACAGGTTTGTTTCTCTCTCTCTCTGTTGCCGTGTGGTTGTAAGCATTCGGCGTCTCACAGGGAAACCGTTGTGCTGTCATTCATGAACTTCTGTTATTGCTGTGTGTGCCCAGGTGTGTATGTGTGCGCATGTGTGAGTGTGTGTGTGTGTGTGTGTGCGTGCGTTTGTGTGTGTGTGTGTGTGAGGGCCACCGTCTGAAAAATAGCTATTTTTTGAGGCAGGATGTCAGGGAGTGCCGGCACTTAGGTTCACAAAGGACAGCTAATTCTTTTAACGGTTTTAACGGGTATAGTGTGGTTATGATTCATTTAAACTTATCTTAGCTCCATTCCCAGCTCTATCTGCATCCTGTTACTTTTTCATGTGGTCGGCGTTTGTGACTATTGTGAAATGCCCAGCGTGTGTTTTTTTCTGCCTGAGCAAGGTCGATCGGCTGGTGTGACACACAAAAAATGTGTGTAAGGTGACGAAATTTGAAAGATTTGAGCTTCTAACTCTTACTGTTTGTAACAGTTTGAATGCGTATTCAACTCTCTCTCTCTCTGTCTCTCTCTCACTCTCTCTCTCTCTCTCTCTCTCTCTCTCTCTGACTACCTGTCTCTTTCTTTGTCTCTCAGCCATCTCCGGATCTGCTTAACAGTACTCAAAGGAATGTGGAGGGAAGCTGGCAGGTGAGGTCATGTTTCACTGCTTTGTCTTTATTGTTTGAGTTAAATCTACTGGTTCCTTCATTGTACTGTGGGCTTGAATATTATGACTTATTACTTATGAGACTTCAAGCTTTATGAGTTGTAATAAACACACATTGGGGTCAGAATAAAATCTACCATTGCCCTTGAGTATTGTCGATATAAATCTTCATATTCACGCAGAGACAATAACCTCACCAATTCAGGATTATTGTAAAAAAAAAAAAACACGTTTATGGAACGAGAAATAAAAGCAAAGAAGGATTTGACGGTGTGAACGTTGATGAAGGATGCACTTCCATCGGATCCGAAGGGCGACAAACTCCCCAAAAGTGATTTTCTCTATAAACAGTGTGTCTACTAGCACCGTGGTTATACCAGCTTCTGCCCAGCAGGCTTTAGCTCTCTGGAGGATCAGGGCATAAACGCAGGGACCTCAGCGCTGTACCGCTGGCTCTCCTAGTACAAAACAGGCGCTTACTCAAGTCCCATGTTACTGCAACACATTGCATCACAGCGGGGTAAGGCGTGGTTTAATGCCCGTTTTAGAGACTCCCTCTCAGCAAAGGCACAGATTTTGGCAGTCAACACTAATCTCGGTGGCACAGACGAAATGGCGAACGCCGTTCGTTGTGATGTGTGAATGGGGGTTACAGGGATTTGGACAGGGGCCGACCGGTGATGCGGTCTTTGATAGGGATTATTGCAGTCGTGTGGGTTTGTGTGTTGTAACGCAGGTATTGGAATGCACAGTGGGAGTCTTGGAACTCAATGCACTTACTATGCTACATGTTCCTGTTGTGTGTGGGTGGGTGTTTGTGTGTGTGTGTGTTTGTGTGTGTGTGTGTGTGTGGTTATGGGAGTGAGTGTATGTGTGTGGGTATGAGTGTGTGTGTGTGTGTGTGTGTGCGTGCGTGCATATGTGCGCGCCCCTGCCTGCCCCCGTTCCCCACTGATCCCCGCCTCTCGGACCTCCGTGTGTAGCGGAGCAGAATGGGGCCGACTCAACGCGCCCCGCAGAGAGCCACAGAGCCAGTCAGCCAGCTCGTTGGTTAGCTATCTCCCGTGGACCCCAGCAGGCCATCTGTGACCAAACCCCCCTGCCATATGGACAGTCACCATCTCGTGTCATCTATCTACCTTGTAGATGTGGGTGTCGGTGATCCAGTGGGAGGGGGGGTGTAAATGTGTGTTTGCTGCGTGTCGGCGGCTGGCTTCTTCTCTAAAGGTCCGTCGGAGACCACAGAGACAGAACTATATTAATCTACGGCTGATGAATTATTTATGCTTAAAGAGAACCGGGGAGTTTGTACTGTATGTATGCAGGCCATCAGTTCTCTCTATGCCCATATTAGTAATGGTCTGCCTGGGGACATGATCCAGGCCACGGCTGCACGAGATGATATGGAAACCTCTATTGTCTAATGGATAGGTCTCACAAAAAGCATTATGTCGAACCTGATCCCATATGCGATATGTTATGCACGCATCCAGGGCAACACACTGAAGGCTAAGCATCACCGGGAGCGACGGTGAATCTGGTCCAGTGACTGCAATGTGACACGTGTGACCTGGAAAGACATACGGATTATCCAGCCGTGACACGTAGAATGAACATGTTAAATGGAAGGGGGGTGGTTACAATCATGTCATATGGGGATATTGCGCTGTAACCCGGGTTGTGTCATAAAGTCAATTTGATCAATAAACAAACAATGCAATTTAGTTTACATAACTATACTATAAATATGCCGTCTAGTTAATCCTAGCTCCTTTTGCACATGTTCAACCTGTCAAGTGTTGCACCAGCATGGTTTGAAAGGCACTGCACCAAGCTCTGTGTCTTCAAGTTATGAGATTACCCATAGGCGATGTGTGACCCTACGCAAACAACCAATCAACGCATGGCTTCCCTTTTTCCTGTTCCTCGGCTCCGTTCGCAACCCTGGCCTTTTGCATTTGACCCCCGCCCACGGTAAAGAGCATGCAGCGTGCCGTTTCCTCCGACACGCTAAGCACGGCGGTGCACAGGGGGGGCGACGCCCGGCGGCGCAACTCCGCCCTCCTGCATGGCAGCGAGCATCAGCTCATCCACTCCCAATCCATGATCCTGCCTGACTCTCACAACGGCGAGGTAAACAACCGCACAAAGGCAAACACACACACACACACTGACACACACACACACACACAAACACACACACACACTCTCATAGAAGACACACACACACACATGCACACACACACACATACACACTAAGCACACACACAATAAGATACACGTAACCACACAGTACCACACCTTCACTCACTCAGTCCCCCCCCCACACACACACACTGACATGTACACATGGACACAATGCCTTGGCCTGGGTCTAACCTGTCTGGCCCTTTTGTCCCTAGTCTGTTCAGCATGTCAGAGACGGTTCCCACCAAGTCACCAACATCACAGTGGAACCCCCATCTCCAGCAAGCTCCCCAGACAGCGTCGACAGCTCGTCCACACCGGTAAGACCCTCTGTGACCCCCCAACATGACCTTTAGGAATCCTTTGTGACCCCCACGTGACCCCTACATGAACCCTTTACCCATGCTCGCATGACCCCTGCAGCTGCAGTTGTTTAGTTGTTGTCCAGTTGAGCCTGTGAATGCGGTGACATGCCTCCAATTGGGAGAGTAACTGGTGGTGACATGGTTGTCACAATGATTTGAGGGGAAATGTAAGGCTAGTGTGAAGGCTTCTCTCTTTCATTTTCCTTTTCTTTGACTGAATATCTAAACCTGAGGGTTTCATATTGAAGGACAACACGTAAAAGTCACGGTCTTTCTCGGTTTGGAGTTCGCTTATTTTTCAGGGTCTTGTTTGGAGGATGAAACATTCTACCACCTGCAGCTGTGTTTTTATTCAAATATGTGTATTTGCTACCCTCTGCCTGCCTAATACTTCTTTTGTTTCCTCTTTACTCAGGAACTTCAGAAGGCTGGTCTGTTGAACAAGACAAAGATTGCAGAGGGAGGCAGAAAACTGAGGTGAGACGTCTTATTCTGCCCTTCGGGTTACAATTTATGTTTATAGACTGAAGAAAGAAACTTCTCAAAACAAAAAAATATTCTTAAACCGGTTAACACATTTCACAGTAATGCCACTTAAAGCGTTCATTGGCCTTTGGCGTTGTAAGAAGTTGATCGGATTAATTGGTTTAACACAACGTATTGTAGGTGAAGCTCACCTTTGGGTCTGTCTGTTTAAGGAAAAACTGGAACCTGTCCTGGGTGGTGTTGGTGGGAAACAGCCTGGTGTTCTTCAAAGACCCCAAGTCCCAGACTCCATCAAGCTGGGTAGGCAGAGCTCTCTCACTGGATCAACCACAAATCAATTGGCTTATTGGTTAATCAGCTTGGAATGAAGTTTGCTTTTCGATCATAATCAGGATCATACACAGACTTAGATTCAAGGGATAAAACAGGCTGAAAATAAAACTAAATGTTCCTAGAAAATACATAGAGGCAGAGGCCCACACGTGGATATGGGTGGCTTCACTGTGTAATGACCGTTAGCTGACAATGGCCAGTTTTTTGTTTTTTTTAACCTACTCTGTGATCTCTTTCTAGTTCCCTGTTCACTGTTGTCTTTGTCACAGAGCTGAAACAATCTGCATGAGGAAGATTTGACTTCCCCGTCTCCTCTTTGTCATGAAACGTTCAATTCACGTAGCACGGGTTCTATGAAAAATCCAGTATTGAGTGACACATTTGGTCGATAATTTTTGCTTGCGGTAATATGAGTGGAATATGAATATGAGGATTAGGGTTTATGGAGCCTCAGAAGCGCCCCAGGCATCATGTGTGTGACAAACTAAAAGATGACATGGCACGTAATCCACTTATTTCCCTGTCGTTTGTTGTTCGTTGTCGACAGAAACCGGGGAACAGCCGCCCAGAGAGCAGTGTGGACCTGCGAGGCGCTCAACTGCAGTGGGCCAACGAATTGTCGAGCAAAAATAACGTTTTTAAGGTGTGTGTGTGTGTGTGTGTGGGGGGGGGAAACACGGCACACAAAGTGCTGTCTGGGATGAAGTGGGTAAAGGAAGGATAAGGGATAACATTGTCATTGGGAAATGTCATGGGGGGGGGGGGGGGGGATTTTTAACGAATTGGGGCAAGCCAAAAGTTACCCCAGCTGAAATTTAGTTAATGGGAATCATAAAAATATTACATTTT